>JAVTVY010046830.1:0-227886 GCA_036873755.1 Hanleya hanleyi
CACTGACTAGTTGTCTGCAAAACAATGGAACGCATGATAAATGATCGCCTTGTTTGGTACCTGGAAACTGAAAAGAAACTTACTGATATTCAAGCTGGTTTCCGAAAAAATAGAAGTACCATTGATCATTTAGTCAGATTAGATTCGTTTGTTAAGAATGCTTTCGCCAAGAACGAACATGTGGTTTCTATCTTTTTTGATTTAGAAAAGCCTATGATACTACATGGAAATACGGGATTCTTAAAGATCTTCAAAAGATGGGATTAAAAGGTCGTTTTCCCGTTTCTATTTCCAACTTTTGAATGATAGGCAATTCCAAATTCGTTTGGGTACAACTATATCTGATCATTTTGATCAAGACCAGGGTGTCCCACAGGGCAGTATTTTGTCTACTACTCTGTTTAGTATTAAGATCAACAGCCTGGCTGCAGTTCTGAATAGATCAATTGATGGCTCACTTTTTGTAGACTATTTCAATATATCGTGTAGTGGGAAAAGTATACACAGTATTGAGAGAACATTACAACTTTGTCTACACAGAATTCAGAAATGGTGTCTAGAAAATGGTTTCAAGTTCTCCAGAGCTAAGACAAATTGTATACACTTTTGCAGAAAATACTTCCAGCACAAAGATCCAAAACTAAAATTAGACGGAACTGAAATCAAAGTAGTAAAAGAGGTCAAATTTCTAGGCATGTGGTTTGATCAACGACTAACATTCAAATCACATATAAATTGCTTAAAAGCCAAATGCACGAAAGCTCTGGATTTGTTGAAAGTCGTTGCCAGCTAAAAGTGGGGGGGAGATCAGCAAACTCTCCTTCATTTGTATCGATCGCTTGTTCGTTCCAAACTCGATTATGGTTCTATTGTTTACAATGGTGCAAGCAAGTCAAACTTGGCAAAGCTGGATCCTATTCTCCATCAAGGACTAAGGCTTTGCCTCGGTGCGTTCAGAACATCACCCAAAGAAAGCTTGTATGTAGAAGCGGATGAAATTCCTTTAGAACTAAGGAGAATTAAATTATCGCTGCAATATATCACAAAACTGCGTTCGAACCACTCAAATCCTGCATTTAACTGTGTTTTCAACCCTGAGTACGCAGATTTATATTCGCTAAAACCCTCGATTATTCCACCTCTTGGAATCCGTATGAATTACAAGCGTCTAGTCCGTCATTCATAATCCAGCCGTCGTCCATTAGAGAACATCCGCGTCCATAATCCAAAGACCTATTCCATTTTCCACATAACAGTATTAGCACCAAATTCAAAAAGACAATCATAGTATACATAAACATATGCTTGTTTCCTGCAAGAGAGAAGCGGTCAACAGTTTTCAATGATGCCGGCAGGACATCATGATGTTCCAGAAATATCAAATCCGTATCGCTGATCAGTATTCTTAATCCATAATATTCGTTATAGAGTCGTCATCTAAAAAAAAGATGTATCTCAGTCACGCTTTGAGAACCACATCTTGTAGCAGCTGGTATTAAAGTTAGTCAGATTTTACCTAACGAGCTCTTGCCAACTCCACCATGGCAGTTAGCCACACCAGAAGTAGATATTTCACTGACTAAATATAAAAAGGCAGACACGAGCCAGCTCGTGTATACACAAGAATTCGGTCTACTGAGAGAGAAATACAGTTCACATCAGGCTATTTATACAGATGGTTCTAAGATGGTGAGAGAGTAGCATGTGCTACTATCTTTAGTTCCAAAACTAAAACGTATCGACTGCCAGGTAAAAGTTCCATATTTACTGCAGAAGCAAAAGCTCTATTATCTGCTTTAGAAGGTATTGGATCCACTAGAAGGAAAAAATATGTCATATTCTCAGATTCACTGTCATGCCTTAAAGCAATTAAAAATGGAAATTCCACTCATCCCACCATCTTGAAAATTCTACAATTATATGACACCAGATTTGATCAACAGATAGATATTGTGTTTTGTTGGGTGTCTAGTCACGTTGACATCAAAGGCAACACTGAAGCTGATAGACTAGCTAAGGCAGCTTTAGATGGAGAAGTTGATCCTGTTGGTCTCCCATACAGCGATTTCAGACCATCTATCTGTGCATATGTAAGAGGGCTGTTTCAATCGCTATGGGATACTATGGATAATAGCAAACTTCACGGGTTAAAAAAAACGGTTGGATATACTCACCTGAACAGTGATAAACGCTTCGACCAGGCCATGATTAGACGATGTAGGATCGGTCACACACGATTAACTCATGAATATTTACTAAAACAGGAGCCGATTCCAAGGTGTATACCTTGCCATGAAGATCTGACGGTGAAACATATTCTCCTGGACTGCATAGATTTTACATAGAGATACTTTTTATCGAGCAGATACGCTGGAAGATCTTTTTAGCAGAGTGAAAGAAGATTGTATTTTAGGTTATTTGAGAGAGATTGGTTTGTTGTACAAATTTTAATGTTTGTACCTGTTTTAACGCATTAGTTTACCGAGTTTTTGAATTGATTACTTAGAATTTTGTTTGATCGTCGCTATATAGCCGAAATATTGCTGAATGCGACGTTAAACCCTAATTCTCTCTCTCTCTCTGTATCCACAATCTATGTCCGTCTATATTCGATGTTCTTTTAAATAATAATACTGTCAACGCATGGTCCGGATTTTGAAACAGTAGTTTATTCCACCCGAGAAGACAAATGATTTCACTCCGCACTCTGATATACATCGCCCATTCCTAACTAAGGAACAACTGAGCGTACAATCACAATTCATTTTTCATTGGACAGCTCTTGCAAATGGGAGTGCCATGATTTTCTGGTGTTGGAAAAGGGCACTGAAAACCATTAAGGTGCTGCAAATGTATTTTCACACGTAAAGCCTATATTTTAGTGAACATTTTACCCTTTAATCCAGTTTTCTGTAGTATTTACCCACTGTATTTAAAGCACTATAATTTCGACACCAAGGGATGAAACAATCCCCATTGGGCTTTAATCCCGCCAATGTATCCGAGAAAATTACTCTTAATGTTATATATATTATTGATGAAGTAAATTTCAGTTGAATTCAATTTAATTAAAGATCTGTAAATGTATTTTTCACATACAAATCCTATAATTTACTGAACATTGTATACTTTAATCTGTGACCTGTAATATCAGAATTCTTAAATATTGAATCGATGAACGTTATTCGTGAATATGAAGTACATTGTGACCTACATGCCCCCTACGCGGGCACTTTCGTCGCTAATATAGAATAGAAACAACTAAAAGAACGATGTATCGCTCGGCACTCCCACCCAGTCTTCTGTGTTTTCTTTTATTCACGACACTCTTTTCACCTTGAAGTTTGTGTCTGTTATGCCTGCTCGGATTATGGGTGTCGAATGGTTCGTGTGAAAAATTGTTTCTCCATTTTTGAAGGGAAAAATCCTTATGAGCTATGGTTGTCAGCATAATGTCGCATGTAGGACTCATAGCATAATATCCGAGACGAGGAACAAATCGCTTTTGCTTATCGTATTATGCAACTGCAGGCGGTAGTAACCTTTTCCTTCGGCTGCAGCCGACCGGATCACGGTTTACCGACTTCCGTGGTGTATAAATAATTAACCAGTTAACGACTGTTTGTGATTGTGTTGTGTATCGTCTGCTCAAGTTCTCGCCGGGGGCGCGAAAACGGGACATGTGATACTATAACGAAAAGTTTGTTTGTGGTGCGCTTTTGAACAGACTATATGATTACTACAGGCAACTGGAAGACAACCAAGCAGAAAAGTGAACACGTGTAGATAAAGCTCATGCCAAATTTAATCTGTGTTTTAGCAGCAAATAACATTTTACGGTATTGCTGAAGTTTGAGTGGATGAGGGCGGCCATACTCTTTCATGAAGCGAATCAAATTACTCCTTGATCGGTTCGGGGGATTGGACAATAGCTTTGAAGATGACGTCATCGAATATGGACGTCAATTTGTACAACAAATCGGGGAACCTAACATTGTTTGAATGTTTACACTTCATCAATGGAATTTTTACTCGATCGATCGAAGTTATTATTATAATTACTTTGCCAAACCCACAATCTACCTGTGACATTTCATCCATAACTGAAATGTTACACCGCTCAGAAACCTTAGTATTCTTGCTCGCTGTTTCACTCAGAAAATATTTTGCCATTCCCGCCGTTTAAATCGGTTACTTAAACATCGGACAAGTTCAATTGTCCGGTGTCGGCCATATTTGTTTTAAAAGAGAAGTTCTCACGATCAGCTCCAACTTATCCGTAATATATTCCAAGTTCGCGTCAATCGGTTGAGCCGCTCGGGACAAAAAGTAGATTATCACAATATTACATACATTCAAGATGGTCGTCAGGGTTGTTGACCAGTTGGAGTCATAATCTAGATCTTTAAAGCCCAATCTTCATGTGTTATTTCGGATTCCTAGATTCAGCGGCGTCGAATATAATCTGGTGAAGAAGAACAGTGAAAAGGAACACAGTGTCCCGCCCTGCGTACCAACAAGTGCGCAGATTGATCTGAATCTTATTTTATGGCCATCGCAAAGTAAACCTTCGACCCCAAATAAGTTGACCTCTTTTCAATCAACTCCCAGAATAGAGCCTACTAGTACCTCAAAATATGATTGCTCGTGTACTGTGAACTTGATCTTTGACCTATTGCTCCATCGTGAAATTGAACTTTGACCTCCAAGTAATTCAACCTCTTTGCAGTTACATGGTCAACACGTGTGTGACTGAAAATCACTTGAGCATAAACAAAAATATGTTGTTTTTTTGTTCTTGTACTGTGACATTGACATTTGATAGGCGTCTTCTCGGCAACAAGGACAGCACGGCTGCGAACTTTCAAGAAAATCGGTGAAGCGTAACTGGGGGTATCGTCCGGACAAGATGAAACATTTCGGAAGGACGGGGAAAAGCCTATTGATTTATTGGATCAATAAGTCAAAGTTGAAGGTCACAGTACAGTATCATCGAATGATTTTCAGTTCACGGAAATATTGACTGCAAAGAAATCTAATTATTTGGGGTTCAAAAGTTCAAAGGTCAACTTCACGATGCCGGTAAACACAAACATCATAACTTCCTAACTAACGATATCCCTCGGACAAGCTTAGCCTTACGGGGGAAGGACAAGTCAAAAGCATAACGCCATTTCGACTGAAGTTCGCGTAGCATGAAAAGACAAATTGCTAGACTATCCCCGCCATGTTTATGATGCAGGCGTTTAAATACTTCAGATCCATGAGAGTGGAGCAATAAAAGTCGTGGAATCTGAGTACGTATTACGCGAACATACACCATTGACTGACGTTTAAAATAATTGTAATTACGGTTGCGATTCGCGTATCGTAATTCTATATTATAAACGGTTCATTAAACACCCTTCGATAATTGCAAGCGGTAGCATGTCTCGCATTGCTAGATCGTTACTGATCACCTGTACATTGTTAACGAAGATTTCTCCAACTGAAGTTTGTCAAAATACCTCGTTTCTGGTTGAGAATTAATATCAATTCCATCTATCCGGATGTCTGTTTTTTTTTCTTTCTCATACCACTTCACGTTAGATTGTGAAAAAAAAGGATAGCCGTAATTTAGAAACATCTTAATATCCACCTTGCTTGTGTACCGTAGCAGTTGGCTATGGTTATTTAAAGTGAACGTAAAGGCTGCGACAACACACGCACTGTGTGGAAGAACTATATTAAAAGTATCATTTGGCAGCAACAAATATTTTTTGTGATTTTTCCCCTTCCAAAAAAAAAATTCCAAACACGGGAATTATTGACTGATGCAACGAGCGACTGGAGTCGGCCATACCAGTTTATTGATTAGCCTTGCGCCAATGAAAACGCTTGTACGGAGCACGTGATATTTTCCTGTGACGTAGTATCACTTTGTTTTGGCATCGCTGTAGCACGAATTGTAATTGCGGTGGTGGAGAGCTCGGCTGTTTCAAGCGTGTTTTGATTGTGTTGCGTGTCTCCAGCAAGTGTTTACTGACCTGAAACGTTCGATGAACTACTCACTACTTTCGTCGACGTTGGAGCGTTTGGTTCAAACTGGTAACCCTGTAAACCTTCATATGTCTCTTCGTCAGAACTTGAAGTCAGGCTAGCCTCCTCGTGCGTCGCTATGTTTACATGCTTTCTGCGCTTTCGAACTCCACGAATAAAGAGCTCCAAGGTGATACAACGTCACTGCTCTGAGTGAGATAGCCAGCATGGCGGCAGCCGGGGAACAATAATACAACGGAGATAATTTCGTTCGTACTCGGTGCAAAAAAATCCCCCAAAATATTTGTTGCTGCTATTTCAGTATTTCAATATAGCTCTTTCCCACAGAGTGCATGTTGCCTCAGCCTTTACGTTCACTTTAACTGATAATCTCATTTACTTCCAATTTACTCGGAACACGTGCAAATCTTGACTAACGTGTCTGTGGGTCTACGTGTTTGTCTAGAGGACAAATAAATTAACCCGATCATTAGTCAATTAGTCATATGGTTGCTTTTTACTCGCCAGACGTCGTCAATTTTCCCCACCTCTTGCATATCGCTCCAACTTACAAGTCTCATCAGAAGTTTTTAGTAAAATTCTGTGCTTCTTCAAAAGCAAATCCCGAAAAAATTGTTTCAAACAAAATACGAAACTCAGTTTTAGAAGAAAAAAATGGAATGCACCCCAATTGCATGTTCAATATCCCTAAATGATATTTCCATGTTTGGTCTTGCGTCACTGACTTCACACCCGACTAAAAAGATCTTCCAAAGTAGTCGCTCGATAAAAAGCATCTCTTACAATCTTAAAGTCTATGCAGTCGATAAGAATATGTTTCACCGTGAGATCTTCATGGCATGGAATACACCTTGGGACTGGCTCTTTTTTTTAGTAAATGTTCGTGGGTTAATCGTGTATGACCGTTTCTACATCGCCTGATCATGGTTTGATCGAAACGTTTCTGGCTGTTCAGATGAGTATGGCCTACAATTTCTTTTTTAACCCATGAAGTTTGTTATTATTCACAGCATCCCATAAAGATTTGGATGAAAATTTGAACAATGCGACTTTGAATCGATTTGTTTCATTCATCGGGACATAGTAAACTATGTTTGAATACGTTCACATCAATAAAACAAAACTAATAGTTCAATTGTTCATTTGAAACGGATGTCGGGTCCTCCATCTGTCCAGTCGTACATTTTCTTTTCGCAAGGACAGTAACTTGGAGATATATAACGTTGAGGAAAATCAAGATACTCTTTCCCGCAGAACGAGTGAGCAAGAAACATGAACACTAGTTCAACAAAAGATAGGACTTATTGTTACTAAGTGGCTTTGACATATGTACCGTAAACCGCAGAACGGCAATTACAGGCTGATTAGTATGTGTAAACCATACTGCTGAAAACTGAGGCTGTAGATGTTCGCGCAGATACAAAGCGAGAAGTAAAGTGAAAATGACCCTGTAAGACCCTGTAACAATCACAAAAAGTTTCTCAGGGAAAGAGGTATTTGTCTTCCAACCAATCATAACGACATACCAAAAATATACTGGACTCCCAAAATGCATAAATCACCATACAAAGCTAGATTCATAGCTGGTTCTAGAAGCTGCACCACCAAGCTTCCAACGGCCTTTCAATCATTGACGAGGGCCCTTCAGGAGGTAAAAGCATTTTGGGAAAGGTAGTGCGCCACCTCTGGCGTTGAATGTATGTGGATATTGAAAAACTCAAAATGTCTTACCTTGGAAGAACTTGATGTTAAAGGTCACATACCGTACAGACATGTATCCACATGGGATTTCTCGACTCTCTATACTACAATCCCTCATCAGGACCTTATTGACCGTCTAAGTTCATTAATAGTATCTGTGTTCAAGAAAACTGATCGTAGATATATTAATGTCGGAAGCCATAAAGCATTCTTTAGCTCGACTACATACAAGATATACCATTCATGGGATGTTTCTTTGTTTATAGAGTTGCTTGAATTTCTCATTAAAAATATCTATGTGAAATTTGGCAACACAATATATCAGCAACATATAGGTATTCCAATGGGTACTAATTGTGCACCCCTGTTGGCTGACCTGTATCTGTTCTCTTATAAATATGACTATATGCAGGCGCTTTCAAAAAACCGATCCATTCAAAGCCCGTTCCTTCTCATTCACCAAACGCTATATAGACGATCTTCTCGCTGTGGATAATCGCTATATAAATGACGCAGTGAAGGATATATATTCCACCTTCACTGGATTTGAAGGAAACTTCTAGATAGCCCCTACAGGCACATCTTATTTAGATCTCTATCTCTATAAAAATGAAATAGACATTCTCTCTCGTCGACTTTATGACAAAGAGATGATTACAATTTCGACATCGTAAACTATCCCTTTCTGGATAGTAATATTCCAGTGGGACCTGCATATGGCGTATACATATCTCGCCTAATAGCATTTGCTAGATCCTGTGTTAATTGTGACGATTTCAATCAACGTCACAAAACATTGTTGCAGAAACTTATAAAACAGGGCTATTCCTCCAAGCGCCTCCACTCACAGTTTCTCAAATTTGGCGATACATATCGCATGCTGATAGCAAAATACGAGCGTAGCGTGCAAGATCTATGGCGCTACGTTTCGTAACTTGTGTCTAATTCGCCTTAATCCGGGGCTAGGGGCCGTATGAGTCCATGTACTTGAAGATCCTCATGGTACTCATATGAACAGTCACAATCAAAGCGTGACTGAGGTACATCATTCTTTAGATGACGACTTTACAACGAATATTATGGATTAAGAATACTGATCAGCGATACGGATTTGATATTTTTGGAACATCATGATGTCTTGCCGGCATCATTGAAAACTGTTGACCGCTTCTCTTGCAGGAAACAAGCCTATGTTTATGTATACTTTTGTCTTTTTGAATTTGGTGCTAATACTGTTATATGGAAATGGAATAGGTCTTTGGATTATGGACGCGGATATTCTCTAATGGACGACGGCTGGATTATGAATGACGGACTAGACGCTTGTAATTTGTACTGGAACAGACCCTCCGAAGTGACGAATGCTGACACCTCCTTCGCACGATCCGTCAGTGGAACTTGGCAAAATCATTTCAGAAGATCAAACTTTGACACGAACTTGGCACTTCCCACTTTATCAATGCAATCATCAATGTGTGGAACAGGGAATGTGTCTGTTTGGTTAATGTGTTCACCTTTCTGTTGTCAGCACACATCCTGTAACTGTCATCTGGCTTTGGAACGAGGATACAAGGTGAACTTCAGTTACTATTACTTGGTTCAATGAAGTCATTGTCCAATAAATACTGAATCTCTTTTTTCAGGTAGTTTTGTTTAATGGGATTCAAACGATATGGGTGCGGCTTTACTGGATTAGAATCTCCTACATTGACGTCATGTGAAATTGTATCAGTCCGAGTGGGGATATCGGGAAACAAGTGTTCATATTGACTGAGCAGAGTTCGAAGTTCTTCCTGACGCGCTGGTTTAAGATGATACAACTTGGAATCCAGGTGGTATGCAGATGATTTATACTGCTTTATTCCCAATTCATGCATGACTTGTTGAAAAATTCCTGACATGAAATTAGATCCCTGATCAGACTGAACAGACTGGGGTAGACCGATAAGTGTGAAAAACTTAACTAAGTCCTTAACAATAATTTTTACCTTAATATTCCGTAAAGGAATGGCTTCAGGGAACCTGGTTGAAGCACACATGATTGTTAACATGCATTGATTGCCTGACTTTGTTTTCGGTAATGTACCAACACAATCTATAATCATCCTACTAAAGGCTTCCCCAAATGCAGGGATTGGTTGTAGGGTGGCCTTTGGTATGGTTTGGTTTGGTTTTCCTACCATTTGTCATGTGTGGCATGACCTACAAAATTCCGTAACATCTTTCTTTAAATTTGGCCAATAAAAATATTTGTAATATGTTTTGCTAACACCTAAATGGCCTGAAAGAGGTGTTTCATGGGCTAGTCTGAGGATATCTGAACGATATGAATTTGGTACCACAATCTGATACTTAACTGCCCACTCATCATCAGGTGACACATCTGGCGGTCGCCATTTGCGCATAAGAACACCATTCTTGCAAAAATAACACACGGGCTCTTCACACTCATCTACTGCCTTGTCAAACAACTTCGAAATGTCCTTGTCACTATGCTGTTCATTAACCAGCTGTGATTTTGAAATTTTGTCATTAGAACATTCATATTTGCTATCAAAATGTGGCTTATCAGCCTCTTCATTTAAACACACGAAGGTGTCGGCCAAACAAACGTCATCGATGACGTCATCTTCAAGAGACTTTTCAGACTCCTCAGTCAATTTACTCATGGCTCTAGTAACTGCACAAGCAGGATACAAACTTTGAATTTCGTCTTCAACTGGATCATGGATCTGATCCAAACAAGGCTTGTCAGTTACAATCGGGTTAACCCCTACCTTATCTCCCACAAGATCATTGCCAAGAAGTAATTCAACACCCTCAAATGGTAAACTACCTTTAATACCCACCGTGACAGGTCCAGAAATCAAGTCGAAAGACAGATGAACGTGATGGAGCGGAACGGGTGTATAATTTACAGAATCTACCCCTTTAATCAGGACATTACTGCCTGCAGATGAAGAATCAGAAAACGGCAAAATATCTGCCAACAAAAGAGACTGGGACGCGCCCGTGTCTCGCAAAATCTTCACAGGAGTAGCATTAGAAAAATCACTTGAAAGTGACACAAGACCATTGTGGATAAATGGTTCAAAACTCTCCATAACAGGATTTGAAAAAAATCTAAACTGTCATTAGATAGAACTAATAGGAACAGTGTCTCTGGCCATCTTAACGTCATATACACTATGAACGTCACTAACCTGCTTGGGTAAAGATCTTGAAGTGAGGAAACCACTGGGCTTTTGAAAGGCTTGATGTTGTTGTTTTCTTTTCAATTTAAAACAATGAACCATTACATGGCCTTCCTTCTTACAATAGCTGCAAACGGGAGACTTATTATGAGTGTTAATTGCGGGTGACTGAGACTTTGTGTTTGACCTTTGACCTTTGTACGTGGGGTTAAACGTTTTAGGCCCTGAGAAAGAACTGAGTCTGTTACCGGAGAGATTAGACTGGAATGAACTTGGCTTAACAGCATTGACAAATGATAATTTGTGTGTCAGAGCGTATTCATCAGCAAATCGTGCTGCTTGGTCTAAAGTGTTGGCATTCTTTTCATCAAGAAATGTTATAATATCACCATGGATACACCTTTTAAATTCCTCTACCAGCATAAGGCTTTCAAAGTTGTTGTCAATTTTAACCGAAGCACACCACTTTTGAACGAGCAAATTATACAGGAGTCTGAGAGTTTTCTTTTTCACAACTACGAAACTTTTGTCTATAGACTTCATGAACTAATTCATAACTTTTAAGGATTAAATCCTTCATTATATAATTATTTGATGCCTGCTCTACCGTCAATTGAATGTAAATATCCCTTGCCTTTCCGATCAAAACACTTTGAAGAGGTAAACTGCAATTTTCTTTTAGCCAGTTCAAATTTTCAGCAATTTTCTCAAAATGCAGAAAATATTGATCAACTTCTTTTTCCTGAAATGGTGGGACGAGACCTATTTGACGAGTCGCATCAGATTTTGATTGTGATTGTACAGGTGCATGGGCACGTCGATAGCGAAATCCCGTGTCGTTAAAATCGAGAGCGATGGATGGGCCATTCAAAAGGGTATACAGGATTGCTTGGCAATATGACGGTTGTGTAGGGAGTAGAGGTTAGAAGTATTTCGAAGAAAATGATCACAAGACAACACGTTTGGTACTCGAACTACGATGTAAATATGTGAATTTAAAATCTAGGAAGCCAAATTCTACCAATACCGTCTTATTTCATTTTGAGAGCTAAGACGATGTGAAATCAGTTTATAGCTCGGCTCCTGTATTGAATATACATGTACGTGTTCATACCGGTAACATATACATGTATAACATGTGAACATACGACGAAGCATGTAAAATATAGTCACTCCCGCTCAGCGTACCACGGGCAGGATTCTTTTGCACTGATTGCAATAGGTAGTCGGCCATAACCCACCGAACTGCATGTTCTAAATGTCACCGTGCAATCTTACCGGACCAAACCTACACATACGTCTTTGTACATAGAATCAACGACATGTGAGTTTATGCTTTGACTTTCTGCAGACGGAGATGTTGAAATATCTTACTGATAAGCGAAGAAAATCCGAATTATCATCAACATCGAGTAGTGACATAAGTATAGACGAATCGGATAAACTTAGCTAGGGTGTACGGGAGAAAAAAAATACGAAAAACGGCAAAAAACATCTACCGACACAAACAACATGGAAATGCCAGAACAGCAACAACAAACGGATCGACGGAAAAGGCGAACAGCAACCGGGCGGACAGTGTAATACAAACGCAAGTAATGGTGACATTCTACATTATTTACAAGACATAAAAATAAATTAGATCACGTGGTAACCGAAGAATCATTACAGGACAAAAATTAACAAATTGACAGATAGTTTTACCAACAGAGTTGAGCAGCTGGAAAGTGAAGTTCTCGACCTGAACATACAAAATTCCGAGCAAAAAAAGGAAGTTTCAGTTATGCAGAAACAATCTATGAAAGATTGCGAAAAACTGATTGAAGCTGAAGATGCCAATGAAAAGGCCAGTGAAAAAATCAATCATATGGAACAGTACACAAGAAACTTCCCAATCCGAATTTGGGGAATTCCTGCCGAAACAATACGCGACTGTGCTGATAAGGCGCTCAACATGTTTAAGTCAGAGCTGAACATTCACTTATCGCATGCCGACCTGGATATAGCCCACAGAGCCTACAAGATTTCTGCCGATCGCCCTGGTCCAGCACTCATCATTGTCAAATTCCTAAAACGCGTGGATCGCTCGCTAGTAACAGAAAGGCACGCAAGGCTAAAAAGTACGCAAATCTTTATTCGCGAAGATCTATCGTATGCAAACAGATCCTTGATAGAGACTCTCGAGCCTCGCATAGAAGTCCAGAGCACATGGTCGAGACATGGTAAGGTTTACGCAAAACTTTCGACTTGAAGACTTATCGAATCACCAACTTGGAAGACATTGATAAGATGGTTGTTGATTTCGGCCGATGGCCTAAACGCTACTACGACAGAGAACGCAGCGGTAGAGGCCGCGGCGGACGGCCCAGTAGAAGAGCTAGACCGCGTCAGTCGCGAAGTAGAAGTCCACCGAGGCCCAGTAGCAACGAAACTAGCGCGGCCAAGGTATTGTGTCTTCGATCCATCGACAAACACGTTCACAATCCCAACCTCCGCGTGACCACCGTTCCCAAGAGATGAATGATTCATGGGAGCTGGAAGTCGACAAGCAGGCAGAGGTAAACATGGTAAATACTGAGGGTGCTACAGCTGCGGACTAACTATTCTTCATCCCTATCTGGCCTATTTGGGGTGTATCGCAGCCTGGGGGGGGGGGTGGAAAGTGACCCCTCTATATACTTTCTCTACCACTAAGGCTAGAGCGCTGAAACTTACCACAGAGTATCTTTGGTTCAAGCTCTACCGGGAAATGTAAAAAAATCCAATATGGCCGCCATGATGACGTCACAGTGACGTCATCTTCTCGGAAGCCATTTTTCGGCCTTTTTGAGGTTGATTTTTTCAAAATTTTCTTTTTTTCGATTTTTCTCTCTCGAAAAAAAATTAAAATATAGAATAATTAGTTTTGCATAAATAAAATACTTTCAAGCCCTTTTAGGCAAGGAAAATGTGAAGAAATGGAGCGAAAAGACTGAAAAAACACGACTTTCGCGGATACCACATGGGCACCATTTTGAATTTACCCATGATCCTCTGCCCGCGGATATAGGAAAATAGGCTCAAAATGACCCCAATACGATAAGCTTAAAAGTCACGAAGTTTCAGCCTCCTCGGTTTTGCCGTTTCGGAGCAGCAGAGAAAAGTTCACTAGGGGGGCGGGGCACTTTCCGCCCCCCCCCCAGGCCAGGTAGGGTTAAATTGATGAAAACTGCTAATTTTGCGTTCTCAAGACTAGCAATCTGTTCTTGAGTGATGGAATTTATAACTACTGTCCAAGATCTACTGTCCGAGCTCTTTTGATATCGTTCTGCGATAAAGACTCCTTTCTATTATTTATTAAAGTGAAATGCTTGTTTGAGATGAACGTTGATGCGAGGTTAGAATATACCTGTAAGATAGGCAATACAGTAGGACCGGGTTCTTGTCTTGCGCCTACTTTATTAATTTCTTCTTTTTTTTGGTGTAAATATATATATTTTTTCTATTAGTGTCATAGGTGTCTATTTGTACGAATATTTGAAACCAATCCGTTCAAATTGCTCACCAATATTGTACATACATGTAATAATAACTTTGAGCAGCTTTAATTTAGATTCACATAAAGGTTCATATATTTCATTTTATAGATGCAGCACTTTATATGCACTAATGGTTCATCCTCCATTGATCCAGTCCAGTCAAGAGCTACCTACACATGGATATAGACTAGTAAGTTACGACATAAATGGCAGACACCGTTAATATTGTATCCTTGAACTGCCAGGGGTTAGCTGATCCTAATAATAGACAAGATGTTTTCGATTATTTTCGTAAAAAGGAATTCTCTATAATTTTCCTACAAGATACACATACAGACCCCCAAAAATGAAGAAAACATAAAAAGATAATGGGGGATGACGCCTGGGTGAGTCCCTTCTCCTCTCGGTCCAAAGGGGTGATGATTCTTCTGAATAACAACTTCGAATACAAAATAAACAAAGTAGTTCAGGATAAAATGGGAAACTAATCCTTAGCTAGGTGTTATATGTGTTGTAATACATGATACCCCAGTCACACTTGTAAATCTTTATTGCTCAAACACTGACAAACCATCCTTTTATAATAATATAACAAGAATTATTGAAGATCTAGGCAACCCATCTGTAATAATGTGTAGTGATTGGAGTTTCGTTTTGGACCCAGAAGTAGATAATTACAAACACATCAATAATCCAAACGCAAGGAGGACTATTCTTCATTTAATGGAAAAGTGCGACTATTTAGATGTTTGGAGAATTACTCATGAGGAAGATAGAAAATATACATGGCGACGTAAGGACCCGTGACATCAAGCCCGTTTAGACTTTTTTGTAACTTCACGTGATATTTTCAGTATAATAACGGAGAGTAGCATCTTACCAGGATGCATACGTATAAAATGTAAATTTACAAATACAGAAAGAGGTCGAGGCTATTGGAAACTTAATTGGTATCTCCTTAATGTGTTACGTCATAAACAATAATAGAAAAACGTAACAGAAAACTTTTGTGAAATCAAGGATTAACAATCAAATATTTATTTACAATATTAAAATCATATACAAATTAAGTAAGGTCAATACAACAAGTCAATGTGAAATATAGTCTTACTGTTCAATGCTATACCAGTGTATATTTCACAGTCCGTGTTGACGTGCGAATCTCTATACAGTTCGTGTCGCACAAATCGCTGTTCTGTATTTTGATAGTCCAACACCGCTCAGCCGTTTACAGTTCCAGTTTCCGACAGTTCAATCAGGTAGATAACACAGCGCCAAAAGTCAATTCACCGGAGTATACAATCCAACAGTCCGTAATTTCAGGCAAAGGTAAGACAGTATAATGCACCCACATAAGTCTGTTTGAATTCCCTCCTCGATCGCTGAATGTTGGCCTATTGATACTCTATGAGGCATTCGAGATAATTCTACAATCACGAAGTTTCCAGAACACATAGCTTTGACGCATGATCTGACCCAGAAACAACCCACAACAGCTTCTTCGAGAAAACTGCATGAGTATAAGCACATAATAAAATGTAAACAAGCTTACGTAGCTCTATTATTGGAGAAATATCCACAGTGTCTAATAATAATACCATGACACTCCCCTATATCTATATTACAATAGCAAAAATGCTGACAAATATATGTACATTATATGCGAGACAGACAATCAGCAATCAAATTGCCCTTGCCCTCAATATGTCTGATTTCAATATTGTATTCTTGTAACATCAAACTCCATCTCAACAATCTTTGATGTTTCGTTTTTCATCTTACTTATGAAAACAAGTGGATTGTGATCACTGAATACAGTAATTGGCAACGATGAAGAAGTAACATCAACATCAAAATGTTGTAAAGCCAATATCATTGCCAAACATACTTTCTCAATTGTAGAATAATTTCTCTGATGTTTGTCAAATTTACGTGAAAAATAACATATTGGGTGATCTAGGCCATCTATACCTTCTTGTAACGAAACGGCACCAGCAGCAACATCACCAGCATCTACAGCCAGTTTAAAAGGTGAATCAAAAGCCGGTGCTGAAAGAACTGGCGCGCTCTTGAATATGGCTTTCAGGTTTTCAAAAGCTGATTCACATTCATCGGTCCAAACAAAAGTTACCCTCTTTCTTAAGAGTAGAGATAAAGGCTCAGTAATATCTGAAAAATTTGGACAAAATTTTCTGTAGTAACCAGCCATACCCAAGAAATGCATCAGTTGTCACTTACATGTTGGTCTTGGGAATAGCGAGATAGCACTAACCTTAGCATCTACAGGTTTTACCTGGCCCTGACTTACAACAGGAATGTCACACGTGCATGTCCAAATTCACTTTTTCCAAGGTTGACTGTCAGCTTGGCGTCACTCAGCCGATTGAGCAGTGCACGAATTCCCTGTAGATGATCTTCCCATGTATCGCTGTAGACAATGACGTCATCAATGTAAGTCTCACATCCTTCCAAATCGGAAGTAACACGGTTGATGAGACGCTGGTACGTGGCTGGAGAATTTTTCACTTCAAATGGCATGACTTTGTACTGGAACAGACCCTCCGAAGTGACGAATGCTGACACCTCCTTCGCACGATCCGTCAGTGGAACTTGGCAAAATCATTTCAGAAGATCAAACTTTGACACGAACTTGGCACTTCCCACTTTATCAATGCAATCATCAATGTGTGGAACAGGGAATGTGTCTGTTTGGTTAATGTGTTCACCTTTCTGTTGTCAGCACACATCCTGTAACTGTCATCTGGCTTTGGAACGAGGATACAAGGTGAACTTCAGTTACTATTACTTGGTTCAATGAAGTCATTGTCCAATAAATACTGAATCTCTTTTTTCAGGTAGTTTTGTTTAATGGGATTCAAACGATATGGGTGCGGCTTTACTGGATTAGAATCTCCTACATTGACGTCATGTGAAATTGTATCAGTCCGAGTGGGGATATCGGGAAACAAGTGTTCATATTGACTGAGCAGAGTTCGAAGTTCTTCCTGACGCGCTGGTTTAAGATGATACAACTTGGAATCCAGGTGGTATGCAGATGATTTATACTGCTTTATTCCCAATTCATGCATGACTTGTTGAAAAATTCCTGACATGAAATTAGATCCCTGATCAGACTGAACAGACTGGGGTAGACCGATAAGTGTGAAAAACTTAACTAAGTCCTTAACAATAATTTTTACCTTAATATTCCGTAAAGGAATGGCTTCAGGGAACCTGGTTGAAGCACACATGATTGTTAACATGCATTGATTGCCTGACTTTGTTTTCGGTAATGTACCAACACAATCTATAATCACCCTACTAAAGGCTTCCCCAAATGCAGGGATTGGTTGTAGGGTGGCCTTTGGTATGGTTTGGTTTGGTTTTCCTACCATTTGTCATGTGTGGCATGACCTACAAAATTCCGTAACATCTTTCTTTAAATTTGGCCAATAAAAATATTTGTAATATGTTTTGCTAACACCTAAATGGCCTGAAAGAGGTGTTTCATGGGCTAGTCTGAGGATATCTGAACGATATGAATTTGGTACCACAATCTGATACTTAACTGCCCACTCATCATCAGGTGACACATCTGGCGGTCGCCATTTGCGCATAAGAACACCATTCTTGCAAAAATAACACACGGGCTCTTCACACTCATCTACTGCCTTGTCAAACAACTTCGAAATGTCCTTGTCACTATGCTGTTCATTAATCAGCTGTGATTTTGAAATTTTGTCATTAGAACATTCATATTTGCTATCAAAATGTGGCTTATCAGCCTCTTCATTTAAACACACGAAGGTGTCGGCCAAACAAACGTCATCGATGACGTCATCTTCAAGAGACTTTTCAGACTCCTCAGTCAATTTACTCATGGCTCTAGTAACTGCACAAGCAGGATACAAACTTTGAATTTCGTCTTCAACTGGATCATGGATCTGATCCAAACAAGGCTTGTCAGTTACAATCGGGTTAACCCCTACCTTATCTCCCACAAGATCATTGCCAAGAAGTAATTCAACACCCTCAAATGGTAAACTACCTTTAATACCCACCGTGACAGGTCCAGAAATCAAGTCGAAAGACAGATGAACGTGATGGAGCGGAACGGGTGTATAATTTACAGAATCTACCCCTTTAATCAGGACATTACTGCCTGCAATGAAGAATCAGAAAACGGCAAAATATCTGCCAACAAAAGAGACTGGGACGCGCCCGTATCTCGCAAAATCTTCACAGGAGTAGCATTAGAAAAATCACTTGAAAGTGACACAAGACCATTGTGGATAAATGGTTCAAAACTCTCCATAACAGGATTTGAAAAAAATCTAAACTGTCATTAGATAGAACTAATAGGAACAGTGTCTCTGGCCATCTTAACGTCATATACACTATGAACGTCACTAACCTGCTTGGGTAAAGATCTTGAAGTGAGGAAACCACTGGGCTTTTGAAAGGCTTGATCTTGTTGTTTTCTTTTCAATTTAAAACAATGAACCATTACATGGCCTTCCTTCTTACAATAGCTGCAAACGGGAGACTTATTATGAGTGTTAATTGCGGGTGACTGAGACTTTGTATTTGACCTTTGACCTTTGTACCTGGGGTTAAACGTTTTAGGCCCTGAGAAAGAACTGAGTCTGTTACCGGAGAGATTAGACTGGAATGAACTTGGCTTAACAGCATTGACAAATGATAATTTGTGTGTCAGAGCGTATTCATCAGCAAATCGTGCTGCTTGGTCTAAAGTGTTGGCATTCTTTTCATCAAGAAATGTTATAATATCACCATGGATACACCTTTTAAATTCCTCTACCAGCATAAGGCTTTCAAAGTTGTTGTCAATTTTAACCGAAGCACACCACTTTTGAACGAGCAAATTATACAGGAGTCTGAGAGTTTTCTTTTTCACAACTACGAAACTTTTGTCTATAGACTTCATGAACTAATTCATAACTTTTAAGGATTAAATCCTTCATTATATAATTATTTGATGCCTGCTCTACCGTCAATTGAATGTAAATATCCCTTGCCTTTCCGATCAAAACACTTTGAAGAGGTAAACTGCAATTTTCTTTTAGCCAGTTCAAATTTTCAGCAATTTTCTCAAAATGCAGAAAATATTGATCAACTTCTTTTTCCTGAAATGGTGGGACGAGACCTATTTGACGAGTCGCATCAGATTTTGATTGTGATTGTACAGGTGCATGGGCACGTCGATAGCGAAATCCCGTGTCGTTAAAATCGAGAGCGATGGATGGGCCATTCAAAAGGGTATACAGGATTGCTTGGCAATATGACGGTTGTGTAGGGAGTAGAGGTTAGAAGTATTTCGAAGAAAATGATCACAAGACAACACGTTTGGTACTCGAACTACGATGTAAATATGTGAATTTAAAATCTAGGAAGCCAAATTCTACCAATACCGTCTTATTTCATTTTGAGAGCTAAGACAATGTGAAATCAGTTTATAGCTCGGCTCCTGTATTGAATATACATGTACGTGTTCATACCGGTAACATATACATGTATAACATGTGAACATACGACGAAGCATGTAAAATATAGTCACTCCCGCTCAGCGTACCACGGGCAGGATTCTTTTGCACTGATTGCAATAGGTAGTCGGCCATAACCCACCGAACTGCATGTTCTAAATGTCACCGTGCAATCTTACCGGACCAAACCTACACATACGTCTTTGTACATAGAATCAACGACATGTGAGTTTATGCTTTGACTTTCTGCAGACGGAGATGTTGAAATATCTTACTGATAAGCGAAGAAAATCCGAATTATCATCAACATCGAGTAGTGACATAAGTATAGACGAATCGGATAAACTTAGCTAGGGTGTACGGGAGAAAAAAAATACGAAAAACGGCAAAAAACATCTACCGACACAAACAACATGGAAATGCCAGAACAGCAACAACAAACGGATCGACGGAAAAGGCGAACAGCAACCGGGCGGACAGTGTAATACAAACGCAAGTAATGGCGACATTCTACATTATTTACAAGACATAAAAATAAATTAGATCACGTGGTAACCGAAGAATCATTACAGGACAAAAATTAACAAATTGACAGATAGTTTTACCAACAGAGTTGAGCAGCTGGAAAGTGAAGTTCTCGACCTGAACATACAAAATTCCGAGCAAAAAAAGGAAGTTTCAGTTATGCAGAAACAATCTATGAAAGATTGCGAAAAACTGATTGAAGCTGAAAATGCCAATGAAAAGGCCAGTGAAAAAATCAATCATATGGAACAGTACACAAGAAACTTCCCAATCCGAATTTGGGGAATTCCTGCCGAAACAATACGCGACTGTGCTGATAAGGCGCTCAACATGTTTAAGTCAGAGCTGAACATTCACTTATCGCATGCCGACCTGGATATAGCCCACAGAGCCTACAAGATTTCTGCCGATCGCCCTGGTCCAGCACTCATCATTGTCAAATTCCTAAAACGCGTGGATCGCTCGCTAGTAACAGAAAGGCACGCAAGGCTAAAAAGTACGCAAATCTTTATTCGCGAAGATCTATCGTATGCAAACAGATCCTTGATAGAGACTCTCGAGCCTCGCATAGAAGTCCAGAGCACATGGTCGAGACATGGTAAGGTTTACGCAAAACTTTCGACTTGAAGACTTATCGAATCACCAACTTGGAAGACATTGATAAGATGATTGTTGATTTCGGCCGATGGCCTAAACGCTACTACGACAGAGAACGCAGCGGTAGAGGCCGCAGCGGACGGCCCAGTAGAAGTGCTAGACCGCGTCAGTCGCGAAGTAGAAGTCCACCGAGGCCCAGTAAGCAACGAAACTAGAGCGGCCAAGGTATTGTGTCTTCGATCCATCGACAAACGCGTTCACAATCCCAACCACCGCGTGACCACCGTTCCCAAGAGATGAATGGATCCTGGGAGCTGGATGTCGACAAGCAGGCAGAGGTAAACATGGTAAATACTGAGGGTGCTACAGCTGCGGACTAACTATTCTTTAAATTGATAAAAACTGCTAATTTTGCGTTCTCAAGACTAGCATTCTGTACTTGAGTGATGGAGTTTATAACTACTGTCCAAGATCACAGTAATGGAAACTTATACTATCGAGCTTTGGATATCGTTCTGCTATAAAGACTCCTTTCCATTATTTATTAAAGTGAAATGCTTGTTTGAGATGAACGTTGATGCGAGATTAGAATATACCTGTAAGATAGGCAATACAGTAGGACCGGGTTCTTGTCTTGCGCCTACTTTATTAATTTCTATTTTTTTGTAAATAAATATTTTTTTCTATTAGTGTCATAGGTGTCTATTTGTACGAATATTTGAAACCAATCAGTCCAAATTGCTCACCAATATTGTAGATACATGTAATAATAACTTTGAGCAGCTTTAATTTAGATTCACATAACGGTTCATATATTTCATTTTGTAGATGCAGTACAAAATATGCACTAATGGTTCATCCTCCATTGATCCAGTCCAGTCAAGAGCTACCTACACATGGGTATAGACTAGAAAGTTACGACATAAATGGCAGACACCGTTAATATTGTATCCTTGAACTGTCAGGGGTTAGCTGATCCTAATAATAGACAAGATGCTTTCGATTATTTTCGTAAAAAGAAATTCTCTATAATTTGCCTACAAGATACTCATACAGACCCCCGAATAGTGAGGAAAACATAAAAAGAGAATGGGGATGACGCCTGGGCGAGGCCCTTCTCCTCTCGGTCCAAAGGGGTGATGATTCTTCTGAATAACAACTTCGAATACAAAATAAGCAAAGTAGTTCAGGATAAAATGGGAAACTATCTAATCCTTAGTTTAGACATACATGATATCCCAGTCACACTTGTAAATCTTTATTGCTCAAACACTGACAAACCATCCTTTTATAATAATATAACAAGAATTATTGAAGATCTAGGCAACCCATCTGTGATAATGTGTGGTGATTGGATTTTCGTTTTGGACCCAAAAGTAGATAATTACAAACACATCAATAACCCAAACGCAAGGGGTACTATTCTTCATTTAATGGAAAAGTGCGACTATTAAGATGTTTGGAGAATTACCCATAAAGAAAATAGAAAATATACATGGCGACGTAAGGACCCGTGACATCAAGCCCGTTTAGACTTTTTTTGTAACTTCACGTAATATTTTCAGTATAATGACGGAGAGTAGCATCTTACCAGGATACATACGTATAAAATGTAAGTTTACAAATACAGAAAGAGGTCGAGGCTATTGGAAACTTAATTGGTATCTCCTTAATGTGTTACGTCATAAACGATAACAGAAAAACGTAGCAGAAAACTTTTGTGAAATCAAGGATTAACAATCAAATATTTATTTACAATATTATAATCATATACAAATTAAGTAAGGTCAATACAACAATTCAATGTGAAATATAGGCTTACTGTTCAATGCTATACCAGTGTATATTTCCCAGTCCGTGTTGACGTGCAAATCTCTATACAGTCCGTGTCGCACAAATCACTGTTCTGTATTTTGATAGTTCAACACCGCTCAGCCGTTTACAGTTCCAGTTCCGACAGTTCAATCAGGTAGATAACACAGCGCCAAAAGTCAATTCACCGGAGTATACAATCCAACAGTCCGTAATTTCAGACAAAGGTAAGGCAGTATAATGCACCCACATAAGTCTGTTTGAATTCCCTCCTCGATCGCTGAATGTTGGGCTATTTATACTCTATGATGCTTTCGAGATAATTCTACAAATCACGAAATTTCCAGAACACATAGCTTTGACGCATGATCTGACCCAGAGACAATCCACAACAGCTTCGAGAAAACTCCTTGAGTATAAGCACATAATAAAATGTAAACAAGCTTACGTAGCTCTATTATTCGAAAAATATACACACAGTGTCTAATAATAATACCATGACACTCCCCTATATCTATATTACAACAGCAAAATTGTTGACAATATATGTACATTATATGCGAGACAAACAATCAGCAATCAAATTGCCCTTGCCCTTAATATGTCTGATTTCAATATTGTATTCTTGTAACACCAAACTCCATCTCAACAATCTTTGATTTTTGTTTCTCATCTTACTTATGAAAACAAGTGGATTGTGATCACTGAATACAGTAAATGGCAACGATGAAGAAGTAACATAAACATCAAAATGTTGTAAAGCCAATATCATTGCAAAACATACTTTCTCAATTGTAGAATTATTTCTCTGATGTTTGTCAAATTTACGTGGAAAATAACATATTGGGTGATCTATACCATCTATACCTTCTTGTAACGAAACTGCACCAGCAGCAACATCACTAGCATCTACAGCCAGTTCAAAACGTGAATCAAAATCTGGTGCTGAAAGAACTGGCGCGCTCTTGAGTATGGCTTTCAGGTTTTCAAAAGCTGATTCACATTCATCGGTCCAAACAAAAGTTACCCTCTTTCTTAAGAGTTGAGTTAAAGGCTCAGTAATATCTGAAAAATTTGGACAACATTACCTGTAGTAACCAGCCATACCCAAGAAACGCATCAGTTGTCACTTACATGTTGGTCTTGGAAATAGCAAGATAGCACTAACCTTAGCATCTACAGGTTTTACCTGACCCTGACCTACAACATGACCCAAGAATGTCACACGTGCATGTCCAAATTCACTTTCTCCAAGGTTGACTGTCAGCTTGGCCTCACTCAGCCGATTGAACAGTGCCCGAATTCTCTGTAGAAGATCTTCCCATGTATCGCTGTAGACAATGACGTCATCAATGTGAGTCTCACATCCTTCCAAACCGGAAGTAACACGGTTGATGAGACGCTGGAACGTGGCTGGAGCATTTTTCATTTCAAATGGCATGACTTTGTACTGGAACAGACCCTCCGAAGTGACGAATGCTGACACATCCTTCGCACGATCCGCCAGTGGAGCATGCCAAAATCATTTTAGAAGATCAAACTTTGACACGAACTTGGCACTTCCCACTTTATCAATGCAATCATCAATGTGTGGAATAGGGAATGTGTCTGTTTTGGTCAATGTGTTCACCTTTCTGTTGTCAGTACACATCCTGTAACTGTCATCTGGCTTTGGAACGAGGATACAAGGTGAACTCCAGTTACTATAACTTGGTTCAATGAAGTTATTGTCCAATAAATACTGAATCTCTTCTTTCATGTAGTTTTGTTTAATGGGATTCAAACGATATGGGTGCGGCTTTACTGGATTAGAATCTCCTACATTGACGTCATGTGAAATACTGATCAGCAATACGGATTTGATATTTTTGGAACATCATGATGTCTTGCCGGCATCATTGAAAATTGTTGACCGCTTCTCTCTTGCAGGAAACAAGCCTATGTTTATGTATACTATGATTGTCTTTTTGAATCTGGTGCTAATACTGTTATTTGGAATAGGTCTTTGGATTATGGACGTGGATATTCTCTAATGGACGACGGCTGAATTATGAATGACGGATCTGACGCTTGTAATTGTATCAGTCCGAGTGGGGATATCGGGAAACAAGTGTTCATATTGACTGAGCAGAGTTCGAAGTTCTTCCTGACGCGCTGGTTCAGGATGACACAACTTGGAATCCAAATTAAGTAGAATGTCAGAGTTCTGTAATTTCGCCGCTGTCATGGGCTCTTCACAAGTTTCATTATTATCAGGGTCAGAACTAACTACACTTACAGGTCGTACAGTACTGTTAGTGCTATCTCTGTCTATGTATAACTTTAACATATTTACAAAACATAACTGTTTGTGTTTACGTCTGCCAGGAGTCTGAATTATATAATTACGGTCACTTAATTTCTTTTCAATGACATAATATCTAGCCTTAAGTGGATTACCAGGAATAGGCAGAGAAGCCAGTATCTTCTCACCAGTTTTGAAACTTCGTTTAAGGGCATGTTTATCATAGGTTATTTTCATACATTTTTGTGCGGACTTTAAATTTGACATGTCCAAATCACGTGCTTTAGTCAACCTGGTGCGAAAGTCCGACACATATTGTAAGAGACTACATGAGTCAAGATCACTGTCTAGGAACTTTCCCTTTATCAGTTTAAGTGGTCCTCTAACTGTATGACCAAAGACTAATTCAAATGGACTGAAGCCTAAAGACTCTTGGACAGACTCTCTAACAGCAAACAATAACAAATGTATGCCTTCATCCCAGTCTTTCTTAGTGTCAAAACAATAAGTTCTAATCATGTTCTCTAATATCTGGTGGAATCTTTCTAATGCGCCTTGGCTTTCTGGGTGGTATGCAGATGATTTATACTGCTTTATTCCCAATTCATGCATGACTTGTTGAAAAATTCCTGCCACGAAATTAGATCCCTGATCAGACTGAACAGGGAAGGAGGGGGAGGGAATTTGGCTTAATGTCACACTCAAGTTTGTTTCACTCATATGGTGACAGTCAGTTTGGTTGGCGGAGGAAGCCGGAGTACCCGGAGAGAGCCACCGCCCTTCAGCAAGTAACTGACAGACTTTCACACATGGACCAGCTGGGCTCGAACCCGTGCCGGTTCAGCGGTGTGAGGCTAGCGGTCACCAGCGAAGCGCCTTAGACCACTGTGGGGTAGGCCGACAAGTGTGAAAAACTTAACTACGGCCTTAACAATAGTTTTTGCCTTAATATTCCGTAAAGGAATGGCCTCAGGGAACTTGGTTGAAGCACACATGATTGTTAACATGTATTGATTGCCTGACTTTGTTTTCGGTAATGGGCCAACACAATCTATAATCACCCTATTAAAGGCTTCCCCAAATGCAGGGATTGGTTGTAGAGGGGTCTTTGGTATGGTTTGGTTTGGTTTTCCCACAAATTTGTCATGCGTGCCATGACCTACAAAATTCCGTTACATCTTTCTTTAAATTTGGCCAATAAAAATGATTTAGTATTTTGTAATATGTTTTGTTAACACCTAAATGGCCTGAAAGAGGTGTTTCATGGGCTAGTCTGAGGATATCTGAACGATATGAATTTGGTACCACAATCTGATACTTAACTCCCCACTCATCATCAGGTGACACATCTGGCGGTCGCCATTTGCGCATAAGAACGCCATTCTTACAAAAGTAACACACGGGCTATTGAGTTACATCACACTCATCTACTGCCTTGTCAAACAACTTCGAAATGTCCTTGTCACTGTGCTGTTCATTAGCCAGCTGTGATTTTGAAATTTTGTCATTAGAACATTCCAATTTGCTATCAAAATGTGGCTTAGCAGCCTCTCCATTTAAACACACGAAGGTGTCGGCCAAACAAACGTCATCGATGACGTCATCTTCAAGAGACTTTTCAGACTCCTCAGTCAATTTACTCATGGCTTTAGTAACTGCACAAGCAGGATACAAACTTTGAATTTCGTCTTCAACTGGATCATGGATCTGATCCAAACAAGGCTTGTCAGTTACAATCGAGTTAACCCCGACCTCATCTTCAGCAAGATCATTGCCAAGAAGTAATTGAACACCCTCAAATGATAAACTACCTCTAATACCCACCGTAACAGGTCCAGAAATCAAGTCGAAAGACAGATGAACGTGATGGAGCGGAACGGGTGTATAATTTACAGAATCTACCCCTTTAATCAGGACATTACTGCCTGCAGATGAAGAATCAGAAAACGGCAAAATAACTGCCAACAAAAGAGACTGGGACGCGACCGTGTCTCGCAAAATCTTCACAGGAGTAGCATTAGAAAAATCACTTGAAAGTGACACAAAACCATTTTGGATAAATGGTTCAAAAATCTTCATAACAGGATTTGGAAAAACATCTAAACTGTCATTAGATAGAACTAATAGGAACAGTGTTCCTGGCCATCTTAACGTCATATACACTATGAACGTCACTAACCTGCTTGGGTAAAGTTCTTGAAGTGAGGAAACCACTGGGCTTTTGAAAGGCCTGATCTTGTTTTCTTTTCAATTTAAAACAATGAGCCATTGAATGGCCTTCCTTCTTACAATAGCTGCGAACGGGAGACTTATTTTGAGTGTTAAAAGTGGGTGACTGAGACTTTGTGTTTGAAGAAATGTTATAATATCACCATGGATATACCTTTTAAATTCCACTACCAGCATAAGCTGTCTAAGGCTTTCAAAGTTGTTGTCAATTTTAACCGAAGCACACCACCTGTCAAATCACTGTTCTTTTGAACGAGCAAATTCTACATGAGTCTGTGAGTTTTCTTTTTCACAGCTACGAAACTTCTGTCCTTAGGCTTCAGGAACTAATCCATAACCTTTAAAGATTAAATCCTTCATTATATCATAATTTGATGCATGCTCTACCGTCAATTGAGTGTAAATATCCCTTGCCTTTCCGATCAAAACGCTTTGAAGAGGTAAACTGCAATTTTCTTTAGCCAGTTCAAATTTTCAGCAATTTTCTCTAATGCAGAAAATATTTATCAGCTTCTTTTTCCTGAAATGGTGGGACGAGACGTATTTGACGAGCCGCATCAAATTTTGATTGTGATTGTACATGTGCATGTGCAAGAGGACTTTCAACTGAAACTGTCTTTCTTCCCTTTCTCTCTCTAATTTTTCCTCTTTTTCTAATTCTAATTTCTTTAATTCGAGGTGATTTTGCAGTTCTAATTTCTTTATTTCCAAATGATCAGCTGATTCCTCAGTTAAATCAAAATCACTTTCATCCCAAATTTGTTTGCTAACAAAATGTTTAATAATGAGTTTCTTAATTTCTTGCTTTCTCAAAGATGTTTTAACTTTAATGTGTGGGAATTTACACAGCGCGAACAAATCCTCTTGGCGTAGTTCGTTAAATTCTTCCTGACTAGCCTCTGAGGCAAACTGTGCTGGGTCAAATGACATGTTGTGGTGTATTCCCTGACTTCACAAATTTTGACAATATATCAATTTAGAACTATGTTGCAAAACAGATCAGCTGGCAATAACGTCATAAACGATAATAGAAAAAACGTAACAGAAAACTTTTGTGACCTCAAGGATTAACAATCAAATATTTATTTACAATATTAAAATCATATACAAATTAAGTAAGGTCAATACAACAAATCAATGTGAAATATAGTCTTACTGTTCAATGCTATACCAGTGTATATTTCACAGTTCGTGCTGACGTGTTGACCTCATGGTACTCATATGAACAGTCACAATCAAAGCGTGACTGAGATACATCATTCTTTAGATGACGACTTTACAAAGAATATTATGGATTAAGAATACTGATCAGCGATACGGATTTGATATTTTTGGAACATCATGATGTCTTGCCGGCATCATTGAAAACTGTTGACCGCTTCTCTCTTGCAGGAAACAAGCCTATGTGTTTGTATACTATGATTGTCTTTTTGAATTTGGTGCTAATACCGTTATATGGAAAATGGAATAGGTATTTGGATTATGGATGCGGATATTCTCTAATGGACGACGGCTGGATTATGAATGACGGACTAGACGCTTGTAATTTCTCTATACAGTCCGTGTCGCAGAAATCGCTGTTCTGTATTTTGATAGTCCAACACCGCTCAGCCGTTTACAGTTCCAGTTTCCGACAGTTCAATCATGTAGATAACACAGCGCCAAAAGTCAATTCACCGGAGTATACAATCCAACAGTCCGTAATTTCAGACAAAGGTAAGACAGTATAATGCACCCACATAAGTCTGTTTGAATTCCCTCCTCGATCACTGAATGTTGGGCTATTTATACTCTATGAGGCGTTCGAGATAATTCTACAAATCACGAAGTTTCCAGAACACATAGCTTTGACGCATGATCTGACCCAGATACAATCCACAACAGCTTCGAGAAAACTCCATGATTACAAGCGTCTGGTCCGTCATTCATAATTCAGCCGTCGTGAATGTGGTGGTTCATATGAGTACCATGAGGATCTTGAAGTACATGGGTTCATACGGCCCCCAGCCCCGGGTTAAGCGGAATTAGACACAAGTTACGAAACGTAACGCCATAGATCTTGCACGCTACGCTCGTATTTTGGTATCAGCATGCGATATGTATCGCCAAATTTGAGAAACTTAGAGCGGAGGCGCTTGGTGGTGTAGCCCTGTTTTATAAGTTTATGCAACAATGTTTTGTGACGTTGATTTCAATCTTCACATTTAACACAGGATCTAGCTAATGCTGCTAGGCGTGATATGTATACGCCATATGCAGGTCCCACTGGAATATTACTGTCCAGAAATGGATAGTTTACGATGTCGAAATTGTAATCATCTCTTTTGTCATACAGTCGACGAGAGAGAAGGCCCGCTTCATATTTATAGAGATAGAGGTCTAAATATGATGTGGCTGTAGGGTTATCTGTAGTTTCCTTCAAATCCAGTGAAGGTGGATATATATCCTTCACTACGTCATTCATATAACGATTATCCACAGCGAGAAGATCGTCTATATAGCGTTTGGTGAAAGAGAAGGAAAGGGCATTGAATGCATCGGTTTTTGAAAGCGCCTGCATATAGTCATATTCATAAGAGAACAGATATAGGTCAGCCAATAGGGGTGCACAATTAGTACTCATTGGAATACCTATATGCTGTTGATATATTGTGTTGCCAAATTTCACATAGATGTTTTTAATGAGAAATTCAAGCAACTCTATAAACAAAGAAATATCCCATGAATGATATCTCTTTTATGTAGTAGAGCTAAAGAATGCGTTATGGCTTCCGACATTAATATATCTACGATCAGTTTTCTTGAACACAGATACTATTAATGAACTTAGACGGACAATAAGGTCCTGATGAGGGATTGCAGTATAGAGAGTCGAGAAATCCCATGCGGATACATGTCTGTACGGTATGTGACCTTTAGCATCAAGTTATTCCTTAAGACATTTTGAGTTTTTCAATATCCACATACATTCAACGCCAGAGTTTTTAGAAATAGTGGCGCAATACCTTTCCCAAAATGCTTTTACCTCCTGAAGGGCCCTCGTCAACAGGGTTGAAAGAAGCTTGGTGGTGCAGCTTCTAGAACCAGCTATGAATCTAGCTTTGTATGGTGACATGCATTTTGGGAGTCCACTATACTTTTGGTATATCGTTATGTTTGGTTGGAAGACAAATACCTCTTTCCCTGAGAAACGTTTTGTGATTGTTAAATAAATCTTCAAGAGTAAATGCAGTTTACGTAGACGTATTTGATGACGATATGTTTACACTCAATTCATCAACCAGCACCTGGTAATAGTAATAGTAATTTATTTGGAGCTTTGTCTCCTGGGACTAAGACGAATTTACTCTGTAGATTTGCTAGAACTTCTTGCGAATTGGGGTTTCTCAGTACTTGTTTTGCTTGGGGAAGGGCACTTCTGTCAATATGGCGGATTGTTTCAACGACCTTGCTCTTGGTGAGGTCCAGCCAATCAGCGAGTACTGTAGGTTCAACTTTTTCTCGCTTAAACCTATCAATAACGTACGTACTTATGAGTATAAGCACATAATAAAATGTAAACAAGCTTACGTAACTTTATTATTCGAGAAATATCGACAGTGTCTAATAATAATACCATGACAAATGATATAGAATATGTTACAATTGTTAATACTTTGATAACAGAAACGATTAAAGAATATAGTGCGGTACCTTACAACCGGGATAATATTGCTTCGATCCCAAGTTCTGAAATTGAAATGCAAATTGATGACCGTTTATTTCTGGAAACAATGTTGATGAAAATAAGTGGGGGGAGTATAAAATATAGTTCAGGCAAAGAAACCAACAAAAGAGAAGTTGAATTGGAAAAAGAGATGGAAGAGGAATTTCACTGAAATTTCATGTTAGTAGACAACACCAACCTTCAGCATCTATCCGACATAAAACGAGATTTAGAGGATATACGAAACAAGAAAATAGAAGGAATTATGATAAGATCAAAAATACATCGGATGGAAAAAGGTGAAAAAAAACAACCAAATATTTCCTTTCACTGGAGAAAAGACAATATACAAATAAATTAATGACGAAGCTCACAACAGAAAAGGGAGATAATGTATATAATACCGATGAGATCCTTGCTGAATAAAAAACATTACTACTCCTCTCTATATTCCAAAAAAAGATACAGAAGGTTTAGATACTGAACATTTTCTTAATAGCCTTAACTTGCCCAAACTTAGTGCTGCGGAATCACATAACATAGAAGGTTACATTACTTATACAGAAATGACTTAAGCACTAAGACATATGCATAATGATCGAAGTCCTGGATTAGATGGTTTTCCAGTTGAGTTTTTCAAAGTCTTTTGGAGACAAATCGGCTATTTTGTTTTACGTCCTGCCAATACAAGTTTTGACCGTGGGAACTGTCCATTACACAGAGACAGGGACGGATAACTTGCCTACCAAACCTCAACAAGCCGAGAAATCATCAAAAAAATTGGAGGCCAATTACTTTGTTAAACGTAACTTGCAAATTAGCTTCCGCGTGTATAGCGAATAGATGAAAAACGGCTTTACCCGGTATCATTCATGAGGATCAGAAGGGTTTCATACCGGGTCGATATATTGGGGAAATATTCGAATAATATACGACCTCATGTTTGGAACTAGAGACAAGGATATTCCAGGATTATTATTATTGACCTATTTCGAAAAGGCTTTCGATTCAATATCATGGAAATTCCTGAATTCCGTTATAGAATCATTTAATTTTGACCCAAAAATTAAATAATGGATCCATACATTTTATGCAAATATTCAAACAGCTAGTATACACAATGGTCATATCTCCTCTTTTTTTAATGTTGGGCGTGGATGTAGACAGAGTGATCCAATTTCGGCGTATCTATTTTTAATCTGTGCAGAGGCCTTAGGAAAAATGATTCGTGATAACAAAAATATTAAAGGAATAATATTAATAGATATAGAATATAAAGTTAGTCAATATGCTGACGATACACAGCAACATGTAACCCTTGACGGTTCTAAAGAATCTTTGAGTTTTAGTCCTGAATACTTATAAAATCTTTCTATACAAAGAAGAGCTCCTTTCAACGTTGTAAAAACAAAGGCTGTTTGGATTGGACAGTTAACCGGATCAACTATAAAATTATACCAGGACATAAAACTGGACTGGGTTATTGATTTTACTGCGCTAGGCATCAATGTCTGTCCGGTGAACTTTCAAGAAATTTGGAAACTGAATTATCTGTCGAAAATCACTGATCTAAAAAAAGAACTGAATAGGTGAAAACTAAGAACTTTAACATTATTAGGCACAATAACAGTAATAAAGTCTCTAGCACTTTCTAAATTGATTCATCTTTTTCTATCATTGCCCAACCCACCGGATGACGTAATGAAATAAATTAACGCTACTATTTATAGATTTATCTGGAACGGTGGCAATGGTCGCAAGAGAAATGGAATAACATTTTGAAGAAACAGTATCAATTGGAGAGAAGCTTACTTTGCCAATTTTCACTGTAACCAATACTCTCTTCACACAGATTTTCACTACAGAATACATAGGATAACAGCAACAAAATCTTTTCCGTACAAAATTTCTCTCAGTGATACTGATAGATGCCATTCTGAAATAGAAACTATTGGAACATTTATTCCTCGTGTGTAAATATGTAAAACCTCTGTGGAGTGAGTTTGATAAGTGGCTTCGTTTGTTACATAAGTTGTAATGTGTGTATGCTTTAATGCTTTGGATTGCTAAGTTATTGGTTTGAGTACTTAGGATTTTGTTTGATCATCGCTATATAGCTGAAATATTGCTGAGCGCGACATTAAACCGTAATTCTCTCTCACTCCGTCAGACGGTTGAGTAAAATAACAGACGAAAACATTATTTTGGGATGGGAGAGACAACAATGTGCTCTAAATACCTTATTTACAATAACAAAAAAAAATGAACTACAGCAGCAATTGTTTTTTAATAATATACCAAGGCTTGATATTCTACTCTCATTATTTAATATATATATATATATATATATATATATATATATATATACATATCCTCTTGAGTCCCGGGACTAACTGGACACATCAAAAAAGTTCATTTTTCTTGTGTGCTTAGTTTTGGGGTCACAATGAATAAAAAACATCATGCGAAATTTGAACGCATCCCGGTTTGGTCTCTTTAGTTTGTCCACACCTGTGAACATTGGGACATCAATACCTCAGTTACAGATAGGGGCCTAACCCAGATCGAGTGGAAATTACCATCTTCCATGTACGTTTGTCTCTTTCTGTCTGAAAATGAAAAACTGACACGACAAAAAAGCCTATTTTTCTTAGGTGCTTTATTTTGGGTTCACAATATAATGCAAAATTTGAACACCCCCCGATTTTCTCTCTTTACTTTCTTAGTTTGTCCACACCTGTGGGCATTGGGACGTGATTACTTGAATTACAGATAATCCAGATGAACTAAAAATAAGACTTTGATCATCAGTCAAGTATATTTGTCTTCTTAACACTGTAAATAATTCATAACCGCATCAATCCAGAAAAAAATCATTAATGACACCACAAAAAATGCCGTCACACTGCATTATGTAGTACAGCAATATATAGCATATGGTCCCAGTGTCCACAATAGTGGACACATACTGTTTAGGTTTCGCTGTATCGTTACTTATCAAAGAAACAGACCATCGCTGCATGCTTTACAAGTCTTTGGGTATCTAGCATTCTACCCACCTGCATAGTTGTATTTACTCCAATGGAGCATTTAGAAAAAACGTCCCCAAACTTAACTACAACGGCTTATTTCCACCTCTCATAAGTGATCCCATTTTGAAACGACTGAGGTAGGCCACGTGACCACCAATTCTAAGGGATGTTGGATGGATGGCACCACCTGTTAGTCCTAAGTTGGGGACATCCATGCTTGCACGCAATGAAATCGCCTGTGCTTGTGTTGGGGCCTGTAACTAATGTCCACAAACGTGGACGCCCGGATCCAAGAGGATATATATATATACGACTTGATTGGAGTTTCTTCTCCGTAACACATGTTTTTGTATATTGTTTATAATATTACTGAATAATAAAATATATATATATATATAAAAAGGTATACACATGTAACACCCTTCAGCATGTTCAGACATAGAATAAAAATAAACAAATTAAGTTAGTAAGCAGTCTTACTGGCATCAAGATGGCCGGTTTGTCTAATCGATACCTACCGAGAGGGTGATATATTTGATCTTCTAAATTTACAAAAAGGGTCTAACAGTTCCGACGTCCGATATGTCATGCCACGTTCATGAGAGGATCGCGTGCCCTAACTAAATAAAAAAAGACATACTCAGCGTATCTACTGGAGAAAACGCCAATAAGATTTATGCAGTTGTAACCTGAAAGCGATCGAAGAGTGAACGATTCTGCTGTGGATCTTTGATTGGCAAAGGTAACTGCAAGGAAGAGGCTGCATCAATTTTAAACTTTTATGAAGCACGATAGATTTAATAAGCTGTTAATGCCAATCAATCTGAAGTACATATCTCCGTGAATATAATTAAATGGCATTATATGACGTTATCATTAATAGTGAACGGGGAAATAAAGGCCCGGGTGCAGAATTTTCATTTAGAGAATCGGTGGATGGGAATGATACGGATGACAAATAGATGGTTCAAAGTAGGATCATCGAGTATAGGATAGGACGTTCAGTCGGATACACAGTCAAGATCTGATGGAACATAGCTACGTGAGGAGGTGGCACAAGGGAACATACCATCGGTCCAATCACTGTGTTACATGTATATGTAGCCAATAGGGCAATCAACACAACAAAATATATGTAGAAGCGGTTCTCCCAATATCATCTTACTGGGAACATCTCTACCATGATCAGAACACTTCCCATTTCTCAAGATGTTGGACAGACTATTCTTTCTCGGTAGAAGATGATTCGATTTACATACAAGCGTCTAGTCCGTCATTCAATATCCAGTTGTCGTCCATTGGAGGCTTTAGCAGATGAATGTAATAGAATGATTCTACATAGCCTAATGGATACTTTCCCTATTACTTATATATATTTGCATTGTCATCATGCAGTCTTGCGTTGTTTGTAAAGAATTCAGCAAAGAATCCAAGGTATTTCTATCTTTCAGGATCCGATACCATGCTTTGCATCAGTCTCTCTGTGATATCAACCATTCATGTGGCTACAATGTCATGTCTTTTGCGATCATATTCAGCACAGCAAAGCGAGGCAAGAGTGCACCCGCGGAGTTCGACGGATGAACACCGTGCCGATTCGTATCCCGTTAGATCGGAGTATATTATATATTCCAGACAACAATCTAAGACATGGAGATGTAGGGTAATTGCCTCTCGCAGTTGTAGCTTTATGAGTTTTTGGAGGATCTGGACAATTGTATACAACAGGCAATTATACTCTATCTGAGTAAAGATGTACCATCTACGATTGTCAGAGGGCTTTCGATATTTTGTTCTGTCTTCCTTGCAATCCTTCCTTGCGGCGTATAATTTTCGGTACCAGGTTGAAGAGACAAGCTTCGTGTCGTTAATTAATCAAACGATGATAAAGATTCCAGCCAGACATTATACTATTTCCTCCATCGAATCCTTGACAGTGAAATGCATTAAACCTATCAGGAGGTACAATACTGTTATGTGGAAAATGGAATAGGTCTTTGGATTATGGACGCGGATATTCTCTAATGGACGACGGCTGGATTATGAATGACGGACTAGACGCTTGTAATTATGGCCTCCTTACCAAACTTTCTGTCATATCTCTGGAACAACAAAAAATTGAGAATGTTGCTTTGTAGATTATCATATTTGTGTTATTTTGAGCCGATTTGCATAACCCCGAGCACAGGACCATGTGTAAATCCAAAATGATCGCCATGTGGGTACAAGAAAATTGATGTTTTCGTCATTTTCGTCAAAATTCCTGCTTCTCTGAGAGGAAAGTGGGAAAATTATTTCATTTTCGATTGGATTAGTAATTCATCATTCAGATTTTGCGAGGAAAACACATACATAAAAAAAATGTCCGTTTTGGAAATGGCGTTGTATGATGTCATCTTGGATTTTGTTTTTTACATATTCTGTTAGAGCATGACCAAAGAGTTTAGTGTGGTCCCAAAGCAAGTAGGACTAAGTCCATGTCTCCATGGTCGGCGCACAATTCAGATGCTCCTGGGAGAGAGAGTATACACTGTTGCTAAGGACTAACGCCTCACGAACAAATAGTGACCAAATTATCAGAGCTCCGCTTACATTGTAGTCGCTTTACACGGAAACTCCATCCCAGAGACTCGAAATCTCACGAATACCATACTTTCCGTAGTGGCTAAAACAGTGGTTTTCAACTGATCAGCAAGATAATTTCAACTATTTGAGCGGCATAGCGAAGCTAGACAAATATAGGTCAAGACGTGGTCTTATGGGTAACAACTTCTTTATTGCAAATGAACAGCATTTTAATGGGGTTTTTTTTCTCAATCATTCAAATCTTCACGTTTCGTCCAAACGCATGACGTGTCTATGCTAGTATCTTCACTTAAGCGTCGCTTTTCTAAGATGAAGTAGTTGTTATCCAAAATGTAACGATAAAAGTGGTTTCGCGTTTATACTCTAAATTTAGAAACCATATGATTTACTACTAACACATTGTTTCAGGAAATCATGCAATCTCGCTGATGTACTGTCTCCCAGCTATATTACATGTGTCACATTATTAAACGCAGTGGCGTATAAACACTCTTACACAATGCCTATCATTATAAACCAATTTACCTCATTGCGCTTGTGGTAAAAGATAGAGGAAAATCAATAGTAGAGCTGTGAACAACATTGGACAATGGAAAAAGGCTAATTAAGATGTCCTAAGATTTATTTCCATGTCATCTTGCGAATATTCCTCCTTCACCTAGCCTAAGCCAACCTTGGGGAGAATAATTGGATAGAGCGGCATAAAAGTGCTAACCAACACTGTTTGCTAGAGGGTCTGTATTGTTGTTGTCAAAAGTGCCAGCATTCTTCCAGCATCTTTCAAAATATGCATATTGCGTGATTTCGTTGGTATACAGAGACACATCATGCCCCACCTACCAAACATAGCGAGATATCGTTGATATACAGAGAAAATCATGCCCCACCTACCAAACATAGCGAGATATCGTTGATATACAGAGACACATCCTGCTCCACCTACCAAACATAGCGAAATATCGTTGGTATACGGAGACACATCATGCTCCACCTACCAAACATTGCGAGATATCATTGATATACAGAGACACATCATGCTTCACCTACCAAACATTGTGAGATATCGTTGGTATACAGATTACAAGCGTCTAGTCCGCCATTCATAATCCAGCCGTCGTCCACTAGAGAATATCCGCGTCCATAATCCAAAGACCTATTCCATTTCCATATAACAGTATTAGCACCAAATTCAAAAAGACAAAAGTATACATAAACATAGGCTTGTTTCCTGCAAGAGACAAGCGGTCAACAGTTTTCAATGATGCCGGCAAGACACACCATTCCCCACGTACCAAACATTGCGCGATATCGTTGGTATACAGAGACACATCATGCCCCACCTACCAAACATTGCGAGATATCGTTGGTATACAGAGACACATCATGCCCCATGTACCAAACATTGCGAGATATCGTTGGTATACAGAGACACATCATGCCCCACCTACCAAACATTGCGAGATATCGTTGGTATACAAAGACACATCATGCCCCACCTACCAAACATTGTGAGATATCGTTGGTATACAGAGACACACCATGCCCCACGTACCAAACATTGCGCGATATCGTTGGTATACATAGACACATCATGCCCCACCTACCAAGCAGCGAGATATCGTTGATATATAGAGACACATCGTGCCCCACCTACCAAACATAGCGAGATATCGTTGGTATACAGAGACACATCATGCCCCACCTACCAAGCATAGCGAGATATCGTTGATATACAGAGAAAATCATGCCCCACCTACCAAACATTGTGAGATATCGTTGGTATACAGATACACATCATGCCCCACGTACCAAACATTGCGAGATATCGTTGGTATACAGAGACACATCATGCCCCACCTACCAAACATTGTGAGATATCGTTGGTATACAGACACATCATGCCCCACGTACCAAACATTGCGAGATATTGTTGGTATACAGAGACACATCTTGCTCCACCTACCAAACATGGCAAAATATCGTTGGTATACGGAGACACATCATGCCCCACCTACCAAACATTGCGAGATATCGTTGGTATACAGAGACACATCATGCCCCACCTACCAAACATTGTGAGATATCGTTGGTATACAGACACATCATGCCCCACGTACCAAACATTGCGAGATATTGTTGGTATACAGAGACACATCATGCCCCACCTAACAAACAGCGAGATATCGTTGGTATATAGAGACACATCATGCCCCAACTACTAAACAATGCGAGATATCGTTGGTATACAGAGACACATCATGTCCCGCCTACCAAACATAGCAAGATATCGTTGGTATACAGAGACACATCATGCCCCACCTACCAAACATAGCGAGATATCGTTGGTATACAGAGACACATCATGCCCCACCTAAGGGGTCACGCCCAATTAATCGAGTCACTTTCTCGATGCCTTCGAGATGGATCGAGAAATATCTCGGCTGAAACGGGGAGGGCAGAACTGGGACCCCTGACGACATCTCCCGGTTTGCTCCCGGTTCTATCTCGATCGAAAAGTCCCGGTTTTCGAGATGGATACAAAATTGATCAGTAATCTCGAAGGGGGTCCCGGTTTCAATATGTCCGTGTTTTGTTGCTGTTAATTTGGCCTATCTTTAATCCTCAGGCGATTAGTGTGTTGCGCGGGTACCATATTTTGGGGACGCTCGTAGCATACGTATATCGCGGCCAAAATAGAATCAAAAAAACCTTTTTCATCGTTTATTCGGTATATCTATGTCCAGATGTTTCCGTTTATATATAAATTATGAATATATAATTGACTTATCTTCTCTCACATCCATAATTGATTGTGTATCTGTCTGGTATCCATCGCGGAATAAATGACACATCAACTATTATCTGAATAGTAGTGGTATGAAAGTATACGTATATTATTGTTCTGTAAAGTGTTTTGGACCAAACTTGGATCGTTTCAACTGAAAAATGAAAGCTGTGTTACTTGTTTGACCGGAGTATTAACCTCGATGTGTAATTTGTTTTATAATTTCGTATTATTCATTGCAGATTTCATTTCACCGAGAATTACAGTCTTGTTCAAACAAGGAGATTATATCAACAAAGTTTATTCATGACATAAGCTCGCCCGAAAATGGTTTGCGGAAATATTAGCAATCGGAACTAATCCACGCCACAGTCGGTCTGTGGAAAACCGTCGGCTTGAAAGAACAGCGACGTGAGAGGGGTTAATTTCTGTGAAAGAAAAAACTGAAACAGCACTGTTGGCGGCGCTTGATAATATGCTCACGTTCTATTATTTAGTGCTGATTTCATGTGTCTAGGAAATTAACCAAATAAAGAGAGTAATTACCGCCCAATTCAGAGAGCAATCACGCCTTAGACCCGCGCATACATTTAATTTCAATATAAACGATACCGTGTGTTGTTTGTTCGAAATCTTCGATCGAGCGTTTATGTTTATATTATTCTATGGTTTCCATTGAATTACCAGCCAATTCTCTGGTCTTCATAGCCACTTTATTTATGAATACGGAGGACATCTCGGACGATAAAGATCCTCTTTTCGGATACACTTTCAGAGAAACATATGGAATTTTATTCTAAGACTTGGAGAATTCTTTTCAGTTCGCAGTTCCTCAACGTATCTCGTATAGTGATTCCAATTCTATATAACTGAGCCAGTTTGTATATTTTCAATTGGTGATGTTTCTTTCTTTTCATTCATGACGTGCAGAGAAATTGCGCTGTCAAAGCAAGTATGCGACTACAGATCTCAAGACGGAATAACAAAATAATATTGAATTATTAATACTCAATTTTTATTCATTATCCGTGTTTAAATGCATATATGCTCGCCCAGATTAATCTCGCTGCCACAGAGTACATATATGAGGAACCGACGCCTTCCAAATTGTTCAAACTTTCATCTGACGGCATCTCGATTCCATTTTCGAAGCATGTGGAGTTATTTCGAGGAGGATCGAGATGGTCTTCTGCTTCGAGAGAAAACCGGGAGCAAACCGGGACAACAATCGATAGAGATAAACCGGGACCCTTCGAGACGAGATATTGATCGGTTTTACTCGTTTATCGAGAAACTGTCTCGATCGATTGGCCGTGACCCCTAATAAACCCGCCATTCGTATACAGACACTTCATGCCCCACCTACCAAACCCGCCATTGGTATACAGAGACACATCATGCCCCACCTACCAAACCCGCCGTTGGTATACAGAGACACATCATGCCCCACCTACCAAACCAGCCGTTGATATACAGAGACATCATGCCCCACCTACCAAACCCGCCGATGGTATACAGAGACACATCATACTCCACCTACCAAACCAACCGTTGGTATACAAAAACAGCATGCCCCACCAACCAAACATAGCGAGATATCGTTGGTATACAGAGACACATCATGGCCCACCTACCAAACACGTCGTTGGTATTCAGAGACACACCATTCCCCACCGACCAAACCCGCCGTTGGTAAACAGAGACACATCATGGCCCACCTATCAAACATAGCGAGGTATCGTTGGTATACAGAGACACATCATGCTCCACCTACATTGTACCAAACCCGTCGTTGGTATACAGAGACGCATCATTCCCCACCTACCAAACCCGCCGTTGGTAAACAGAGACACATCATGTTCCACCTACCAAACCAGCCAATGATATACAGAGACACATCATGCCCCACCCACCAAACCCGCCGTTGGTATACAGAGACACATCATACTCCACCTACCAAACCCGTCGTTTGTATACAGAGACACATCATGCCCCACCTATCAAACATAGCGAGATATCGTTAGTATACAGAGACACATCATGCTCCACCTACCAAACATAGCGAAATATCGTTGGTATACAGACACATAATGCCCCACGTACCAAACATTGCGAGATATCGTTGGTATACAGTCACATTATGCCCCACCTAACAAACAGCGAGATATCGTTGGTATATAGACACATCATGCCCCACCTACCAAACAATGCGAGATATCGTTGGTATGCAGAGACACATCATGCCCCACCTACCAAACTATGCGAGATATCGTTGGTATACAGAGACACATCATGCCCCACCTACCAAACAATGCGAGATATCGTTGGTATACAGAGACACATCATGCCCCACCTACCAAACAATGCGAGATATCGTTGGTATACAGAGACACATCATGCCCCACCTACCAAACAATGCGAGATATCGTTGGTATATAGAGACACATCATGCCCCACCTACCAAACAATGCGAGATATCGTTGGTATACAGAGACACATCATGGCCCACCTACCAAACCCGTCGTTGGTATACAGAGATGCATCATTCCCCACCGACCAAACCCGCCGTTGGTAAAGAGACACATCATGCCCCACCTACCAAACATAGCGAGGTATCGTTGGTATACAGAGACACATCATACCCCACCTACCAAACCCGTCGTTGGCATGGTAAACAGAGACACATCATGCTCCACCTACCAAACCAGCCGATGATATACAGAGACACATCATGCCCCACCTACCAAACCCGCCGTTGGTATACAGAGACACATCATACTCCACCTACCAAACCTACCGTTGGTATACAGAGACACATCATGCCCCTCCTACCAAACATAGCGAGATATCTTTGGTATACAGAGACACATCATGCCCCACCTACCAAATATAGCGAGATATCGTTGGTATACAGAGACACATCATGCCCCGCCTACCAAACTTTTCATCGCAGTTCCGGAACGAAGAGAAATTTCTGACTTATTAGCATCATTTTGAGACTATATGCTTAATCGCAAGTGCGAAGGTTCATGGGTAAATTCAAAGTGACCGCCATGACATGTCCTCGGAAAGTCGCGTTTCGTTTTTTTTTCCTTGCTTAAAGGTCCATGAAAGCAATTTGTTCTCTATCATAATAATTAGTTTTGAAACAAGAATATCAGAAAAAAAATTGTGTGTGGAAAATCAGTCGAAGAAATAGGCGAAAAATGATTTCCGAGAAGATGAAGTCACTCTAACTCTAAGTTTTTTACATTTTCTTGTAGAGCTTTACCCAAATATATAGTATGGAATGTGTCAGCCCTCTGCCGCAAGGGGTTACTAAAATAAACAAGAGGGAGGGACAGCCTAGTAGGGGTAAGGAAGTGTGGTCACGTCATTCAAGGTGTGCACATGCCTATTCGAGAATCTATCTGTCTTAGAATGTCGTCAGGTACTATTATGCAAATGTATCAGCATGCGAGGTGGGTAGACTAATTGTCGGATGACGCTGTTTTGTGTTCAAAATGGACTCTATAGATCTGAGGATAAGAGGACTTCGTGTGACTAAATGTACATGCATAATAACATACATGTAGTCGATGCTAGATACAGGATATTCTCTCTCTTTGATAACATTACGCATGGTATATTATTCCTGACTAAATGGTCACTCAAACATAACACAAAAACAACAGATATTGCATGAATACGAGTGGGCGAAGGTTATTATCATAGGCTGTATTTCAGCATTCCGATGCTACTTGCTCCTCGTTATGAGATTTTAAAAGTTGCTAAAGATGTGCCCGATGTGAATGTGAGGAGACAGAAGCATTTCTCGCATGTAATATTCATATACCTAACGCGGTGTCAGAGAGAGACACGGAAACAGTGTCAATTTATAGGAATATGGCTTATCTTCTTGAATTCATTCGATCGGTTGACAATTCCATTCGTTCTTGTCACTGGGTATAATCGAATGAACGAGAAAATGTAATTAAAGAAAAATTGAAGTCAATCAGTTTGATTTATCACGGTCAAAGATTTAGTAGATCGAGAAAAAAATGAAAAATAAAAATAGACTGAGAATCTATAGAATGAGCGATTAGGATTTAACGTCGTTTTCTGCAAGTTTTTGTTATGTCACGAAGGCACCTACATGTACCGGCACCTACATGTACCAGCACCTACATGTACCAGCACCTACATGTACCGGCACCTACATGTACCGGCACCTACATGTACCAGCACCTACATGTACCAGCACCTACATGTACCAGCACCTACATGTACCGGCACCTACATGTACCGGCACCTACATGTACCAGCACCTACATGTACCAGCACCTACATGTACCAGCACCTACATGTACCGGCACCTACATGTACCGGCACCTACATGTACCGGCACCTACATGTACCAGCACCTACATGTACCGGCACCTACATGTGCCAGGACACGCGGGCGTCTGCCTTTCCTATTATGCTAGACACTGATCAGTTCATCCAGTGCAGCACCCGGCTGAGGATCAATGGAAATGCAATAGGATCGAAACTTTGATCCCCGCATCATATGATATCCCTTTTTGATCGCCCTCTCAATTCGTTGAATAATTAGTTTATTGACCCCAGGCAAGATGTTTTGGCTCATTTATTTCTACTTTCACATGACGAAATCATAGCAACCATCGAACCATACCTGAATTGTTAGCTTTAGAGGTTTCTGGTCTACGATATGAGCAAAACAATATGTCATATTCTCAGATTCACTGTCATGCCTTCAAGCGATTGATAGCAGAACTTATCCCACATTTGAACATTCTACAATTATATGATCGTAGATTTCATAAACAGATTATGTTGTGTTTTGTTGGTTGCCTAGTCACGTTGGCATCAACGGAAATACTGAAGCTGATGAAATGGCTAAGGCAGCCCTAGATAATGAGGTTGATCCTGTCATGCCTGTTGGAATCCCATAAAGCGATTTCACACTCTCTATCTACGCTTATGTGAGAAATTCTTTGTATCAAGCAGCTACTTTGGAAGATCTTTTAAGAAGACTATATTTAACGTTGTTTGAAAGAAATCGGTTCGTTTTGATGTATGTGCATGTTTTTTTGGTGTGCTGTGTTGATTTCGTCTGGATAGCTAGGTTGTTGATTTGTTTTTGTTGGAATACTTAGAATTTTGTTTGATCGTCGCTATATAGCTGAAATATTGTTGAACGCGACGTTAAACCTTAATTCTCTCTCTCTCTCAAGCTTGATGAGCACGGTGCCATTCAATACTAACTGATCGCTAAAAGATATCAATCCTATTAACAATGGCTGTTGCATCAGTACGAGAACAAACATTAAAAATATCCCTAGGTGGAACAATAATTTCACTGGCGACAAACAGTTGGTTCAGAGACAGAAATATTGCAGTAATTGAACCACTGGTGGGGAATGATGATTACATCCGTCATTCAAACCTTCGAATCATAAAACATTCTCCCAGAGCCTGATCTAATCTTATGTGCGACGGGATGAAAGATTGATTGCCTTCACAATTCAACAATGGTGACAGTGAGAAGCTTAGCCTGCATAATCTCTCAACCGTTGTTTTGGTTAGATTCAGAGATAAAAGATTTAGCTTATGCGCACAGGAACCCTGCTTGTGAATTGCATTAACGTAATTTCATGGTGCCCGCGATACAAGAAGCAAGTCTGATATTTAGTGGGCCTTCATCGTCCAAAGACTATTTCCGAGTCGGCAAATCGAGTGCTATTTGAAGAAGAAGTCAATAGTTGATCATATTGGGGTCATTTTGAGCCTATTTGCATAACCCCCGAGTAGAGAATCATGGATAAATTCAAGATGGCGGCCATGTGGTGTACCAGAAAAGGGACGTTTCCGACATTTTTCTTCAAAATTCCGATCTTTTTTCGAGGAAAATTGGGCAAAATCAGACCATTATTTACTAAGAAAAATATTTAGGAGGGGGTGAAATGACTCCCCAGGCCTGGACAGGTGCCACAAAGCCCAGGCCAAATATGATTAAGGTGTTTCGCGGAAATAATTCATTCGATGTGATCATTTGGAATGTGTTTACTTTGCAAAAAAAGATGTGTTTACTTTGCAAAAAGTGGATGTCTGATGACACCATATTTGCGCTCGAAAACGAGGCTATATCGGCAATGACGATGTTCTTGTTCCATGTGAAGTTTTAGAAGCTACGTCATTGGTACACTCAGGCATATAATACAGATTATATGAAGGCGAGTTATATTGCAAGAAATAAGCTATCGACAATTGTGCTGGCATCAAGATGGTCTGGACGTTGAACCGATATCTGAAAGACGATGATACATTGTAACTTTCAAATTTAGAAAATTGTCACAAAAAGTTTCTCAGGGAAAGAGGTATTTGTCTTCCAACCAATCATAACGACATACCAAAACTATACTGGACTCCCAAAATGCATAAATCACCATACAAAGCTAGATTCATAGCTGGTTCTAGAAGCTGCACCAACAAGCTTCTTTCAACCCTATTGACGAGGGCCCTTCAGGAGGTAAAAGCATTTTGGGAAAGGTATTGCGCCATTATTTCTAAGAACTCTGGCGTTGAATGTATGTGGATATTGAAAAACTCAAAATGTCTTACGGAAGAGCTTGATGCTAAAGGTCACATACCGTACAGACATGTATCCACATGGGATTTCTCGACTCTCTATACTACAATCCCTCATCAGGACCTTATTGACCGTCTAAGTTCATTAATAGTATCTGTGTTCAAGAAAACTGATCGTAGATATATTAATGTCAGAAGCCATAAAGCATTCTTTAGCTCTACTACATACAAGAGATATCATTCATGGGATGTTTCTTCGTTTATAGAGCTGCTTGAATTTCTCATTAAAAATATCTATGTGAAATTTGGCAACACAATATATCAGCAGCATATAGGCATTCCAATGGGTACTAATTGTGCACCCCTGTTGGCTGACCTGTATCTGTTCTCTTATGAATATGACTATATGCAGGCGCTTTCAAAAACCGATCCATTCAAAGCCCGTTCCTTCTCATTCACCAAACGCTATATAGACGATCTTCTCGCTGTGGATAATCGCTATATAAATGACGCAGTGAAGGATATATATCCACCTTCAGTGGATTTGAAGGAAACTACAGATAGCCCTACAGGCACATCATATTTAGATCTATATCTCTATAAAAATGAAGCGGGCATTCTCTCTCGTCGACTTTATGACAAAAGAGATGATTACAATTTCGACATCGTAAACTATCCCTTTCTGGACAGTAATATTCCAGTGGGACCTGCATATGGCGTATACATATCTCGCTTAGTAGCATTTGCTAGATCCTGTGTTAAATGTGACGATTTTAATCAACGTCACATAACATTGGTGCAGAAACTTAAAAAACAGGGCAATTCCACCAAGCGCCTCCACTCAAAGTTTCTCAAATTTGGCGATACATATCGCATGCTGATAGCAAAATACGAACGTAGCGTGCAAGATCTATGGCGCTACGTTTCGTAACTTGTGTCTAATTCCGCTTAACTCGGGGCTAGGGGCAGTCACAATCAAAGCGTGACTGAGATACATCTTTTTTTAGATGATGACTCTATAACGAATATTATGGATTAAGAATACTGATCAGCGATACGGATTTGATATTTTTGGAATATCATGATGTCTTATCGGCATCATTGAAAACTGTTGACCGCTTCTCTCTTGCAGGAAACAAGCCTATGTTTATGTATACTATGATTGTCTTTTTGAATTTGGTGCTAATACTGTTATATGGAAAATGGAATAGGTCTTTGGATTATGGACGCGGAAATTCTCTAATGGACGACGGCTGGATTATGAATGATGGACTAGACGCTTGTAATTTCGACGGCCTTACTAACATCAACAATGCATTCAACGTATCTGCTGGCAAGCAGCTACTGTGCGCGTTGGCAACCCGAAATCAAATTCAAAAGGTATTATATGTTGTCTTACTAGCAACGATGTCTTGTGGTGGTAATTTCCGGTATCGGACTACTGACGAGACAAGAACGTCTCGTCTAATTAATGGAACGACGAGAAAGATGTAAGGTCGCATATTTATATGAAGGTGACTAAGACATGGTGCGATGTTTAGTGGAAAGTTGCGGTCCACACATCGCTCGTGTGACTTTGTCGTGTGACGCGTAGATTCTTACCAGATGTAAGCGGTCCACAGTTTGCAATGATATCATATGATCCCTGCACACAAAAACCAGACATAAAATAGCACCATTTATCGAAATCAAATTTAATGCTTGAAAGCGAGTATATTATTCCAAAAGAATATCATGACTATATCAATGTATGTTGAGAAGGAAAACGACCGTCTTGGACTTTTGGAAAACAGACATATAAAACGAGGGAATAAGACTGCAAGCAGATGTTAGATGTAAGAAAACCAATATTATTATTGATGACAACAATTGGTCATTCAGAAAGGCACATTAACCCTACTAGGCATGGGTCGAGGTGGGGGTATAATCGAAACGACAAACATATAGAGCCATAGGCACTGAAACAGGTATATTAATATTTATAGATAAAATAGGCTGTTGGAATAATTCCACCAACTCTTTGATGTTCAGTCCCATGGTGAAGAATTAGTGTAAATTTACATGTAGTACATATATTTCAAAAGAGGTTACTTTGAATACTGTGTAGGTTCATCTACAATATCAATATAGCGTGACGTTCATAAGCGAGAGAGACACAACAGATGGACCAAATTCGTTATTTATAGCGAAACGGACTTAATGATGGGATAGATAACGTCTTCTCTGAATGAAAGCAAATATTTGTAAAATATTTTGCATTAGGGCATTATGAAAAGTGTATCCTTCAGCAGAAAATGAAAAAAAAAACCAGTATGGTATACAATGTAAAAATCCCTACCATCAGATGGACTGGTGCTATGCATGGTGCATACTCTCATGTCAACATATTGTATATATGTATCTGCCGCTTTCAATGCACCCAAAGTTCGGGAAGTTACAAATTCTGATAATGGTAGAATAACTTTTGTTCAGACCAATTAATAGCCTGAAATCTACACCAGTATTTACATGTATATAACACGATTGCATGGAATTGACTGACATGTCCGTTTGCTCGGTGTCCAGAATCTTGTCTTTAAGAGCATTGCTCAACACTGAAATTACTGTGATAAATACATGTAGGTCACTTCTGTTTATAGTAACATGATAATAGACGTCTGAAATAGAATTGGAGCGATATGCAAGAGGTGGGAATAATTGACGACGTCTGGCGATTAAAAAGCAATCATATTACTCTACAGGAAAGTATTCGTCGACACCTAACATTCAGACCCGAGAATTCGGTGGATTCTCGGATTTAGCCGTAGTATTTCAGCCGCGCTTTTAATGCAGTTGTTCATGTGGTGACAATGAAGTGTCCACACGGATCCTAGCACCGACTTAAGCGGAATTAGATACGCTAGCTCGGGAGTTTTGATGACAGATCAGCTCGAACAACTCAGCTGATGTTAATGGATGAGCATCGTGGACGTCTGATGGAGTAAACGCCTCAACATGGGGTAACACTGGTAGAACTGGTAAAACTAAAGCCTATCCATCCAAATGAATCAACCCAATGACCCAGTTCGTGCATGAATGCTGCATTCACCTGGTATGGAGGGTGTGGTGGAGGGGATGTTGGTGGAATTCCCCAAATTACATTCGATGAATACAATTTCTACAAGAATGGAAGCCTAGAAAATTTGAATTCCTTGCTAACATGTGATAAGCGTGCCTTAAACATTTGTTTTCTGTATTTATTAAGTTTTCTGAATAAAGTTTTTGACAGCCAGAGATTTATGACATCCTCGAAAGAGTGCTCTCTAAGGCAACCCCAGAATACTATCCATTTTGTATCCATGCCCTAAAACAGGAAATGGCATACAGAAAATATTAACTTCACTAGCATAAACCTGGAGATACAAAATCTAGCACAATTAGGAGACCAAATTATCTGCTGTGGCTTTCTTTTCTTTTCTTCTGCTCTTCTTCGTTGAGACTGGAACAGTTAAGTAAACAACCAGTCACCCTGGCAACGGTACTACTCTTGCTCATATTTTCCCTCAGTATTATAACTGGACCATTAGACCCTACAGGTCTACATAGCCCCGTGAAAATGCGAGAAGACACTCCGCGATTTCATAGCCTATTATTTTGTGGTCATTTTAGCGCATTTGCATAACCCTCCGAGCAAAGGACCATGGATAAATTCAAACAGCGACCATGTGGGGATACCTGGAATTGAATAAGTGATGTTTGGGAAAGAGTTCCGCAGGAATTCGGTTAATTAGTGGCTCACACACGGTGTCATTTAATACTAACTGATCGCTAAAAGATAACAATCCTATTAACGATGGGATGAACAGCCGTAATTAAGCTACTGGATAGCCCAGTGTTAGGATATGCGACAAGTCTAGACTAGAAGGTTGGAATTCGGAAACATACAGTGCCGATTTACAGAGTCATTGCTTCGCTTCCTAAATTCATTTCGATTGGTTGGCATGATACTATGTAAGGTTTTTAATGTACATGTATGATGTTTTTTAAAACGTAGGCCGGCCGCTCCCGTGACGGAGTTTGACGAGACTGCAAGGTGACCTGATCCCTAGCCTATGGATCGGCCTGATGTGACTGAGGCTGACGTGGACGATCTCTGGTACCAGTCTCGGTCAACGAGGGAGTTTGAATCAACCTGTCATCTTGTCTGGATCCAGGGAATAATAAAGGAAAACCTGTAGAGACAACCAAAGGACGATATACAACTACATTCTTCAGTTCCAAAATTAAAACCTGTCCACTACCAAGTAAAAGTTCGATATTCACTGCAGAAGCAAAAGCTATATTATCGGTTTTGGAATGCCTTGGGTCCACTAAAAGGAAAAAAATGTCATTCTCAGATTCACTGTCATGCTTTCAAGAGATTGAAAGTAGAACCTCAACTCATCCCACCATCTGGAACTTCAACTCATCCCACCATCTTGAATATTCTACAATTATATGACTGTCGATTTGATCAACGGATTGATATTGTGTTTTGTTGGATGCATCTCGGATAAAAGTTAATACTGAGGCTGATCAAATGGCTAAGGCAGCCCTAAATAATGAGGTTTATCCGGTGGGAATCACATATAGCGATCTCAGACTATCTGTACTTAAATGAGAAAGCTGTTTCAATCTTTATGGGATGCTGTGAATAATAGCAAACCTAATGAGTTAAAAAAGAACTTTAGGCTATATTCATCTAAACCGCCAGAACCGTATCGATCAAGCCATGATCAGGCGTTGTAGGATCGGCCATACTCGATTAACTCACGAACATTTGCTAAAATGAAAGAGTGTGTCCCAAGGTGTATTTCATGCCATGAAGATGTCACAGTGAGACATATTCTTATCGACTGTATAGATTTTCAGATTGCAAGAGATTCTTAAGATCGTTTTAGTCGGGTAAAAGAAGACTGTACCTTAGGTTATTTGAGAGAAATCGGTTTGTTGTATAAGAATTAATGTGTGTATGTTTTAATGCGCTGGATTACTAAGTTATTAACTTGAATACTTAGAATTTTGTTTGATTGTCGTTATATAGCTGACATATTGCTGAACGCGACGTTAAACCGTAATTCTCTCTCTCTCTCTCTCTCTCTCTCTCTCTCTCTCTCTACAGCAATAAAACAACAGTGTGCATTCTAGCAATATGAGAATCAAATACAGACCCTTGATAGCGCGCACAAATCATGTGAAGAAGGACCCGTCTCAACAAGTTGAGATATAAATTATACTTACTTTTACCTTTAACTTCAATGCAATATAAATATATACAAATATTTACAATACAGGCGCTTCGAAAGAAATTAAACATAGGGTGATCCAAATCGGAGGTGGAATCGGGAGTGGGTGTCCCCCTTCCCCCGGGGAAATTAAAAAAAAAGTATCCTTCATTTAACGCACTTTGGCGCATTTTCAGTGAAGATTTTAGGGTTCCTTCATTCTAACTCTTTCAAAGAAGCAAACATAATAAAATAATAATTCTTCCTCAAATATTGGTGTGCAGATGAAACCATCTTCTCGTCAGTTTAAGCCAAAGTCAACTTCTAACACATCTGCAAGAAAATGTCACTTCATCGATGCATAAGTTTTTGCTTAAATGCATAGCTGAAGTTGTGTGTGCCAAACGCGGCAATTCCCGGAGCTAGTTAACATTTTTTATCGAAAAAGAGACACATCTGAACCTGATAATAATGAAGACTGTACTCATCGTTGCTGGAGTTAACACGAAGGTAGGTAGAACACTGGGAAGAAGTTGGCACTTTGCATGAACCTGTGATTTAAAACTAGTCACGAACAATATTTACCTTGGTACATGGTCTGGTTGGATGTCCATAAGCGTTGTTACGCGTCCCTCGATAGCTGTAAAACACGGCCTTGGAACGGGCGTTCCGCAACGTTACGCGGCTCTCGGGCCTTGCGGCCGAACTCACGGACACTGCGCTAAATTCTCGGGACTCTCGACCCACTTCAAGGATGAATTAGCAGGTTATGGTATTATATTGGGACATATATCATAGATGTGTATATAAATGGACGTTAACCTAGTGTGGGCAATTATTAAAAGTGATTTGTGAAATCTGGCTGCACGTCTCTCCTTGGGAAAACAATATCAGTTACTCATTCGGCGGATCAATCCGACCCTTAGAACAAGCACTGATACAGCTATATCTTCCACTCAACAATGCAATAAGACTGGAACCCGAATATAAATACTCAGGCCTGACCAGGTTGTGGCTAGTCAGCATGTGGATGTAATATCACTATGTCCTGTTTCACTCTCCTTCCCAGCCGACAGAGCTAGACAGTCAACTACCTGTACTTAGGTGAGACGGCTGTTTCAGTCTTTATTGGGTGCTGTGAATAAAAACACACTTCATGAGTTAAAAAAACTGTAGGCTATACTCATCTGAACAGCCAGAAACGTTTCGATCAAACCATGATCAGACGATGTAGATTCGGTCATACATGATGAACTAAAAAAAAGAGCCAGTCTCAAGGTGTATTCCATGCCATGAAGATCTCACAGTGAAACATATTCGTATCGACTGCATAGATTTTAAGATGATAAGAGATTCTTTTAATCGAGCGACTACTTCGGAAGATCTTTTTAGTAGAGTGAGAGAGGACTGTGCCTTGGGTTATTTGAGAGAAATCGGTTTGTTGCATAAGTTTTAATGTATGTTTTAATGTGTTGGGTTACTAAGCTATTGCCTTGAGTACTTAAAATTTTGTTTGATCGTCGCTATATAGCTGAAATATCGCTGAACGCGACGTTCAATATTAATTCTCTATCTCGCTCTTTCCTATTCGACCTGTACCCTTTCGGGTCTGATAAATTATGTGACAGACCAGTGTGTCGACCTAGGAAATGTATGGCCTGAAAATGTCAGGGTCTATTATTCTATTTCCCCATTTCTGGACGACATGGAAACTAGCACGCACGCAATCAATTTTCAGATACGGGACCAAAGAGAAAGTGTGGTCAGGTATACCACACCAAACCAAAATGATTTAACTGAACAGACTGTAAGTGGAAACTATATTTACACTTCAATATTAGTATTTTCTTTCGTATTCCCAATATCAGGGTCCTCTCTACAGACACCCTCATTGCGGTTTGACCAGAGAGCGTTACAGGCTCGATCGTGTGCCGTATTCACGTCCCCTTAGAATGACACAAAAGCTCTTCTGCTGTTTGACTGGGGCAAAACAGAAAACCGTTCTGCCTGGTCTCGTTGCAAATTGAATACTGTATCAATTAATTATATAATGTAGTGCCCTGCTTGATGATTTGTCTCTTAGTTGGATCCGCTTGGCAGTTGAAGTGAACTGTCACGCCTGAATGATACCTTCCTAACACACAGGATACGATGTGTTCACCTCAAATTACTTCTCTCGTATGCCCAGACTATATTATTTATATAGAGCTGGTGACGTCACATCCCATATATAGCAGAATTTCCTGGAATTCCTTTAAGCTTCCGAGTCACTTTTCGGATTTGACACCAGCTTCCGCTATGAAGAATGGTTTCGCCAGGTAAATTTAAATCTTTCCATCAGGGTTTCATGTGATGGATCAACTCATTGTAAGTTTTGTTTCAGACAAATTACAGCTTTAATCTCGCTTTAATAATTGATTGGCAAGCCATTTTCAGTCCATAAAGTGGAGCAGGATGAAGAATGTCAGTCACGTGACTGGCTGTTCACTTCAGCGTTCCTCAGAACTCCTCGGCTTTGTGTGGCAAATCTTAAAAATCCAGCTTCGTTACATTTTGTTCTTATCCTCTTCTACCCAAATAATAAGTGACATGAATTCTAGGCCAGTTGCAATTCCATTCATAATTGTCAGTGCTCAGACACGATGCATCGTGATTGAAGAAAAAGTTTATGGAAACTATTTTGATTCATCACGGCCAATGATTAAGTAGACCGAAAAGAATGATAAAAATAGACTGATGATCTATGGAAAAGCACTGGAACCGAAACTGTGATCGCTATAGATCAAGTCCCGATCCAACATAGTCTCTCTCTTTGAACGCCAACTTAAATCGTTGAATAATTACAGTTTAGTGACCCAAAGCAAATTATTCCGGCTAATTTACTTAATAAATTATAGCAACAATCGAGCCATACCGGGATGGTTATACGTTGTCATATCTGCACATTGCCGATGAGGCCAATTCTGTTCATGCTTCGTTATCCAAGCGCATATTGCAATTTGCACCCTCCAGTGGATAACTTGTCCCAGGCTTACACGGAATGTTCTCTAGTCAGCTACCCATATCCTGAATCCTGCTACCCGGACAAGCTAATGCCGTTATCATATACACATCCGTTAGATTACAGCGTGTAGTTATAACAGGATCTCGCGCTCTCAAAACCTGACACAGACTCCAGATGATAACCTCTTCGTTTGAAGTAGCCGTCGTATATATTTTTCATTCACGGCAATTCAGCCCCATCATGTTGCAATACGTACGCCAGATAGGAGAAATTGAACGCATTAACCCTCTCTGTACCGTATCGGTAAAATTGTACCGATAGAAATGTATTTCAATGATTGGCTGTCATTGGCATGCAAAAAAAAGAATTTCTAAATGAATATTTTCATCATATTATATCTTGTTCGAAAGCTTGGGGTATTATCTTTGGAAGTATGTAGGCAATGATAAATATATCTCCTCTCCAATCATGGCCTTGAAAGTGTTGATACCAGCATGGAACTGTTCAAAATGCCGGTACAGAGGGAGTTAAGCTTAAAGAAAATAGATACCGGCACATGTAGTATTATAATCAAATTGCATCCAATTGTATAAGGGAAGCTCAGCACGCATGTGTTGGAAGATTTTGTTGGGTAGGCGGTATAGAATATACGGCATCGCAATTTATTTGTAGTCGTAGGATTTTCAGCCTTCAATGGCTGTATCTTCTCCTATTGGCAAAACATAATACTGCGTGGTTGGGTGAGTGGCTAAACGCCATGCAAATTCTATTCGGATAAATGAAGCACACATCACAAACTCTTTGGTGGTCTTTGACTTCACATCCTATCAGCCTGTGAAAGGGTTAATGGTGGATTGAAATCCCAAGTTGTGAAAAAGTTGCATCACTATTGGTACTATTGCCATGTACGAGTTGTTTTCAATGTGTATGCAGCGCTACAGCAATTTTTCGATTTTTTCATTTATGTAATTTATCCGCAAAATCTGCATGATAAATTAGTAAATATTAATATGATGTGAAATAAAATATTTTTCGTCCATTTTTCTTTGCCGAAGAGCAGAAATTTTGAAGAAAAATGACAAAAGCATCACTTTTCTGGTAACCCACATGGATGCCATCTTGAATTTACCCATGGTCCTCTGCTCGAGGGGTTATGTAAATAGGCTCAAAATTACCCCAATATGATAAACGAAAAAGTCACGGAGTGTCAGCTCTCAATTTTGTTCTCGTTTTGGAGATAGCGGAGAAAGTTAGGTATGGGGCCATTATGTTAGGGTTAACAGACAGCAAAATAAATGTATAAAATGTCCAATATTTATACGAGGCGCATATATCTATGACGAATCAAGCATTGTTGATTATTCAAATTTTATTTGTATAAGAAAACCACAGATTTCATCTCAGAGCCCAAGTCCTGATCTAATATCACCTGTCAAGCCAAGCTTTAACTGACAGCAAAATAAATGTATAAAATGTCCAATATGTATACGAGGCGCATATATCTATGACGAATCAAGCATTTTTGATTATTCAAATAAGTTCATGTGTGATTAATGACACCTTATGGAAATTTTGAAAAGACTGGACGGAATATCAAGAGCTCTGTGTTATTGATCATGTGACAGATTGGACTCTCAGTCCTTGTGAATAAGTTAGTACATGTATGTATGTAGATTATGCCAGTCTGGTGTTTTGTATGAGAATTTCCCCGAACATTTCCACGTTTTCTTAGTGTGGGTCGTCTCCTCCACAAAACTCGTCAATTATATCCGACTAAATCCACAGGTAAAGCTATTTTCTCAAAAATCTCCGTTCTTCTTGTCCGAGTTGTTGGTTTACCTAAAAAGGATTAGAATTCAGGAAAAGTACAACAGTCCTGCACAGTACGAAAATCAATAACGTTTACCAAATTTAGTCACAAACTGCCAATTTGAATGTGATTCGTTACTAAAATGGAGTCGGTATTTGTTGTTGTTAATGTTTAATCATTTCCTGTTCATTTTTACGATTTTTTTTATTATAAACCAATTTTCTATAATTTGGATATGTAACAATTACGTAATGTTTTTGTCGATTACCTCTCTATCTTAGTTTTCACACACCTAGACCGCAAATAAAGGTATGTCTTTAATTATTCGTTTTTCATTACTCGAACTTCTCACGTATTGTGGCTAATCATCATAATTAAACAATTTTCAGTGATCTTTAATTAATTTTTACGTAACTTAGGCTCAATTTGTATTGATGTGGTAGCCTTCTCTAAGCATCAAAATCCCTCGTTTGGGAGCGAATAGTTGACCCAAAACACGTCATAGTAATTTAAGCTAAGGGAGAGAACTGCTGTAGCCGAATTTCTTTCTTCGTTACTGCATTTAGTAACTTCTGAAATCAATTTCAAAACTGTGTTACCATGGTTACTGGAAACAGTCACGTTATCCAGAATTGCGTTTCGTTATTTTTTGTAGCATCGATCTGTTAGCTCGTTATCAAAAATAGTAACATTACTCAAGTTCTTACGTTAATGTACTGTACAACATATTGAAAATTGGGACACTGTCCGAGATACTGGTTTATCCCAAAATAGGATTAGAATTTGGGAAAAGTACAGCATATTGGACATTAGGATTTAAGCAATGCATCGGCATAGACATGAACCATTTAGGAGGTATCGTTACCTTTCTGGAGGAAGCCTGAATTGATGTGTCACAGAAAACTATTTATAGGCAACAGAACGTTCGGACAAAAAAAAGGAAAATTATTTTCTTCGATACTGTCATTCAGAGCGGAATCTTCGATGAGGTATAAACATACCCGTGTATTTGTTGGTTGGGAGTAAACCAACACATGGGAATTCGGTGGGGTCACGTGGGTCGATTTTTGCCGATGGCTAATTCCATTTTTGCTCTCACAACTATTTCCTATTGTAAAAATTGCTTAAATCTGGAGGAAAAACTATAGACACCTAGTTGCGCGATTTGTCTCTAAAGGAAAAAAATCAACGATAGTATAGAGAATAAAAGAAACTCAGCGGTTTGGGGTGTCGTAGTTCCGCAGATGGTTCATTTATTATTCCTCCCAACAGTATGTCATACACAGTGGATTCGTCGAAGTTTTGTCAACACCAAATTTTCATCAAATAAGTGAACCAAGTTTTCATGCAGATAAAGTGCTAGGTTATGCGTTATGCCTAATGGAGACATTCAGTTCAATGTTTGGATTTAAACTGAGGCTCGTTCCTTGAGTTTTGACAATCATCAGCCATGCACATACACCCCATCACAGTCGAGCTCATTCTCTCGGCGTAGAAAGTCAGTTCGGCGACTGCCAAAGTTGGTTTGAAATGTGACAAAGCACTGCTGGGTAGGTAGCCATGTTCCCATACGTCGCCAACATGGTCAAGTGTGACTCGCTTAAGGATGTCCGCTGGTGGCAAATCAAAGTAATTAACTTCTTGAATAATTCGTGTTGTTGCATTCATAATTGTGTAATATGAGGAAAAACAAAGAACAAATATAGGTTGGTGTGCATTTTTTAGCTGTAGGCAACGTTAAGTGGAGGGACCCAGGCTCAATTTGATAACCCAGGAAGCGTAGGGAGTAGTCCTAGTTTTGAAGCATATTCATAAAAAAATCATATAAATAGTATTTAACCCTTTCTTATATTCTAACAGTTTGCAGATAATCACAATGTCTATTAAAGTTTATCAAATGTTGCTGTGCAAAATTCTCGGCTAGAAGGCTTTTAAAGGAAATCCCTATCTCTTACCCTAGGAAAGGGAGATAACCCAATAGGTAAACAGGCAAAATGGCTGCCAAAGCCATAAACCACCAGCGGACATTCTTAATTGGAACAGCTCTTCTTTACACCGGTGACTGGCAGTTACTCCCATTCACATGAAGAGAAAATGCCCTTCAGTCCGCTATCTACTCTGACAATTCAAACACAACTAACGCTGGCGGATGTCGTGCCAGCCTCCTAAGCACGAGGGTACAGTCAGCATAGATTTATCTTGGGTTAGTGCAATTTGGAAGCGCTTGCATATAGTATATATCTTCCCAATTCCAGATATAACCTGCATTGTTGATGTGTGGAAAGCACAGAATGCGAAGCAATACCTTGGATCCAGCTAGTGTCTTGTTGAATGGATTGGCATTGTCTTATCCTAGCCCGAAACACAAAAACCCAGTTCATGTTTGTGCTTTCGAATGTGCGATACAGGGCCAGGCCACATCAGTTGCTGGTGAGTGAAAAGTTTTATTCATTTTCAGAGGTTGTTAAACGTGCGGAAATATTCTAATGTCTGCTCCCTCGTTATCATATGCCGGTACCTTGACATGACACTTAGCTTTGATGTCCGTGGCAGTTTCGTTGAACTGGATGAATCCATTCACCGCCAAGTATTATGAAGACAACGATCCAAGTCTGCATTACCCATCTGCAACCAGCTCTGAGATGGAAAGGAGCGCAGATGGTCCGCCTGTTCTGGTTATTCGATGTGCTTCGTCCACTGGCTTTGGTTGGACGTTAACAGCTTTACATTTGCATACTTAGCGCAGGGTGTTACTCATTCCGTGGATCAGTCGTTGAAATGGTGAAGGACAACGTGCATGATATCCTACCCACTTTCTCCAAGTGGAGCTGTAATGATGCCGTAGTTTCGTGGTCAACTTTTTGGAATGTTTCCATGGTAAATGGCCATTATATGCCATCCGTGTACACTATCACCCAGAAAAAATGTAAGCCGTGTGCATCCAGTCTGTAAACTGTCACCCAGAAGCCTAGTACCACATCGACAGTGGCAGGTACTGGTTGCCCTGTCGTAAGAAGTAGAGAAATGAAGATTTTCCACCAAGGTCTGAAAGATTGGTTCATCACATGAAATGGCCGCATCAGACCTTGCTGGCCATGGATGAGAATTCAAAGATGTAGGAATTCAACCACTAAATAACCAATGGACCATCGTCAAAAGCTCTCATTAAATTGGACGATTGTCACCAACCGGGTGGTGGCATATGCCGAGTGAATATACTTGTCTGTGTTATTTCCTCTTCGTGGCTGATGATTACGAAAATCCTAGAAATCGTTTCGATTTTGATGATGAGGATTATGTTGATGATCAATCCACCCATCCGCTTGCCAGAACAATCCCAACTTTTTTTTGTGACGATGCCGTCAGGTGCCAATAAATTTCATGGCTTTTGACTTATGAACAATCATTTTGATCTTTTTCAAGTATATCCGGTTGACGCTAGCATACCAGGTCACACTGTGGTTGTTTGTATATCTTACTCTGTCTCTGCTGGCATCAGCAAACGATACAAAGAGCAGCATGCCACAACAGTTTTTTTTTGTAATTAGACACTGGTACTTCTTATCGACCGTTATATTTCCCACCAGGGTAGATTATTACATATATAAGAGAGGGTATATTTAAATTTACTAATGATAAACTTTCACTACTATCTGATTAACTTCAATAATACGACAATCAATATCGCGATTTATTAATTCACAATATCCATTTTACAGTGCTCTGTGTGAGATCAGTGTTTTCTCATTTAACATGCTATCCTGTATAAATATGGTCCAACAAATAAATAAATCAATATACTCGTCGAAAACAAAAGCATTTTGCACAGAGATACACTCCGAAATGTTAGCGCTCCTCTTCATCTTACATACATTTCTGTATGATGGCTATTCTGCTGTAGTTGTTAACTTGTCTCTATTTTAACTGAAGCGATATGCAAGAGGTGGGAAAACTGACGACTTCTGGCGAATAAAAAGCAACCATATGACTCCAAAGGAAAGCTTCCCTCGGCACCCCACATTCAGACCCGATGATACGGTGGATTCTCGGACGTAGCCCAAGTATCTCAGCCGCGCTTTTATTGCACCTGTTCACACGACGCCTCCTGCAGTACCGATGTGATAGAACACATTTCCTAGTATCACCGGTACTTAGTTTTTGTTAATTAACATTATAGTTTGGAAGATTTAGTCTGTGGGTTGAGCCTACTCTTTACTAAAGACCTTTACCAGAATTGCATCAGGGATTCCCTCATCATTCTTGAGATGTTTTTGGGTACACCGCCGTCAGAATGATGCAACGGGAGCTGATTTCTTCTTGAGGAGTCTTAGCACGAAATTTACATAACTTAGCAGATGTGGTACTCCGGAAATTCCGAGTCACTCTAAGCGTTACAGAGATACATCATACTCTAGAATACGAATTGGAAATTGGACAACGATGTGGACAAACAAATTACCAATCCGTAGTAAAGACTTTATAGGAGGAATATTATGACGTCATGTTGTCATCATTGAAAACTGTTGATCACTTCCCTTTTGCAGAAAAATATCTTATGCGTTCTTACTTTTCGTTTTATGCATAATTGGATTTGATGTTAACGAAAAAAGGTCAAATCTTTAGTGGACGACGGGAAGACGACGAAAAATCGTTAGTGGACGACGGCTGAATATTGGATTTCGGATCTGACGCCTATACTCACGCGAACCAACAAATTGTATAGCCTGAAAATCACCACCACGATATATAACTTCGATTATTATTATTAATTATTATTAAGTTATTGCAACAAGCCATTTTCAGGGGAGCTCTCGTTTCTAATATTGCGAATCCACACTCTAAAGTGATGTGATTCTGCTGCACGAGAAGTTGTGAATGCATTCGGGATATCGGCCTGGGGGTTATACGACCCCTTCGGGATATCGGCCTGGGAGTTAACCCTATCTGGCCTGGGCTTTTTGGGAGGTATCCTGGCCTGGGGGCCGAAATGCTCCCCCCACCCTCCTCCCTAATTATTTTTCTTACTCCTTGAGCTAGGGAGCTGAAACTTGCCACACCATACCCCTGGTTCAAGCTCTACCAGAAAATGTAAAAAAATCCAAGAGGGCTCCTTGGATGACGTCACAGTGACGTCATTTTCAAAAACGACATTTTTGGTCGATTTTTCCGCATTTTTTATTTATGCAATTTCTCCGTAAAAGCTGCATGATAAATTAGTAAATATTAATGTGATGTAAAATAAAATAGCTTTGCCCACTTTTCATCGCGGAAAAGCGGAAATTTTGAAGGAATATGACAAAAACATAACTTTTCTGGGACCCCACGTGGCCGCCATTTTGAATTTACTTATGATCCTCTGCTCGGTTGATTATGCAAATAGACTCAAAATGACCCCAATATGATAAACTATAAAGTCAAGGTGTTGTCGTTCCGGAGATAGCGCAGAAAGTTTGGTAGGAGGGGCCATTTCGACCCCCAACACCCCCAGGCCAGGTAGGGTTAAACGACCACTCCAGGATATCGGCCTGGGGGTTAAACGACCACTTCAGGATATCGGCCTGCGGGTTATACGACCACTTCAGGGTATCGGCCTGGGGGTTTTAGGTCCATACTTCATGTAAGAAAGCACGAGAGAGATATCCTCTCCTTATTGACGTTTACGCCAATGGCATTCAACTTTAATAGGGTGGGTGGGTGGTGGTGGTTGGAGACCGTGATACATGGACATTGAACAAGGAGTATTTCTGTGACCGGCAGAATGAAGCGACAGAATGGCCGTATGCTGTCTGTTTTGGGGGAGACGTCAGAATGGCAGAATGAAAATCGTGGTCGAGTAGGCCTTCTTTTATTTTGGCGACGGCACTATGGCACAATGAAGCTCTCTCAATTTATCAAGTATTTACAAATAGGACTGTTACTGTGGCCGGCAGAATGAAGCGGCAGAAATTCTGCCGCTTCATTCTGCCGGCCACAGTAACAGTCCTATTTGTAAATACTTGATAAATTGAGAGAGCTTCATTGTGCCATAGTGCCGTCGCCAAAATAAAAGAAGGCCTACTCGACCACGATTTTCATTCTGCCATTCTGACGTCTCCCCCAAAACAGACAGCATACGGCCATTCTGTCGCTTCATTCTGCCGGTCACAGAAATACTCCTTGTTCAATGTCCATGTATCACGGTCTCCAACCTTTATTATGACCGTAGTCTCCCTTATTTGGGGAAGACGGCAGAATGGCACAATGAAAATTATGGCCTTGTACTCGTTTTTTTTTATCACGGCAGAATGTCTCAATTAAACTTTCTCAATTGATCAACTATTTAATTAGTCTTTTTTTTATCACGGCAGAATAATCCAACCGATCCAATTCAACATTCCCAACTTATCAACTATTTAAAATATAAAAACTAGAAGGATTTCTCTTTTTTTTTGGGTGCACGGCACAATGTCACTTTCTCAATGTATCAAGTATTTAAAATACAAGGATTTCTGTGATCGGAAGAATGAAGGGACAGACTGACCGTACTCTTTGTTAATCTTTTTTAGACACAAAATGTGTCAATGTTACATACATATATGTAGGAGGATTTGACATCGATTGAAAAATGTAGGCCTACATATACAGCAAGGCTACCAAAGAGCTCGCCTGGTATTTCCTTCCGATATGTATTATTCTTTCCTTGCCATGCTTCATCCACTCCAGTTGTGTACCAATTCATAAACATCCCCTCCATCGTGAAATGATGGACAATGTGTATGGCATGTGTATGGCAAGTTTAGGCTCAATTGTTTTAATTAATTGGAAAGTAAAGCAGAGCCTGTGTTCAGTGATCCGTCAGTTCAGCTACTTGGATAGTTTCTTTGGTCGCTGTTCTATCTCTTAATCTGCATGCATGCGAGAAAGCAGAGCCTGTGTACTGAGCCTGTGTACTGATCCGCGAGTTCAGCTGCTTGGGTTCTAAAACTTAAGTATTTTGTGGAAAATACGTCTCGTCACAAATTATGTAAAGATTAGTTGTAAAAATATTTATTGTTATATAAATAGGCCGATTCTCTGCAAATGTTATCATTACCCGAACACATCCTCCAGTGCGGAGGCAAGGAGTAGGGGGAGGGGGCGGTGCGTCCCCCTGTCACCAGGTCTTAAATCCGAGAATGTCTCCTGATCAGTACTCCATTTCTGTGGAGTGTTTGTTGGCGGTTTCAAGTCATAAATCTTTAAGCCATCCGGAATGACCCGAATATTTCAGGGAACATATTTTTGAAGGATCTGGTCTGTTTGATGCTGTGTTTTGTATTGGTAATTTTGGTGCATCTTCCATGTAAGGATCACGAAATTGGCGAAGAGTGTCTTTAGCGGCGTTTGAAACATTTCCATAAGGGGTCGGTGGTCGGGCTGAGAGTGGTAAATCACTTTGCCTGTCGGCCTATACTACTGCGGTAATGTATCTCTTCATAGAAACGGCGTTACGGCGTTTGGCAGTGTCAACCAGTGTTAGGGAGGAATGTATGTCAAGTCGAGTGTCAAAGCGGTGTTAGGGAGGAATGTACGTGAAGTCGAGTGTCAACCAGTGTTAGGGAGGAATGTATGTCAAGTCGAGTGTCAAAGCGGTGTTAGGGAGGAATGTACGTCAAGTCTAATGTCAAAGCGGTGTTAGGGAGGAATGTGCGTGAATTCGAGTGTCAACCAGTGTTAGGGAGGAATGTATGTGAAGTCGAGTGGCAAAGCGGTGTTAGGGAGGAATGTACGTGAAGTCGAGTGTCAAAGCGGTGTTAGGGAGGAATGTATTTGAAGTCGAATGTCAAAGCGGTGTTAGGGAGGAATGTATGTGAAGTAGACTGTCAAAGCAGTGTTAGGGAGGAATGTATGCGAAGTAGAGTGTCAAAGCGGTGTTAGGGAGGAATGTATGTCAGGTCGAGTGTCAAAGCGGGATTAGGACTTAGGGTTAGGTATGCTTCATAACTATCAGGTTTAGGGTCAGTTCAGCTATAGAAGTCAGATAATTTCTCCACCAAAGCGTAACTAGGGTAATGTCGAAGCTGGGTGTTAGGCATGAGTGTGCTTGAAGTTGACTTTCAAAGCACTGTTAGGAAGGAATATATCTGAAGTGCAGTGTCAAAGCGGTATTAGGGAAAAATGTACGTGCAATCGAGTGTCAAAGCTGTATTAGGGAGGAATGTATGTTTAGGTGAGTGTCAAAGCAGTGTCACGGAATGTATGTCAAGTCGAATGTCAAATTGTTGTTGGGGAGGAATGTACGTGGAGTCAAGTGTCAAAGCGGTGTTAGGGAGGAATGTATGTGAAGTCGAGTGTCAAAGCGGTGTTAGGGAGGAATGTACGTGAAGTCGAGTGTCAACCACTGTTAGGGAGGAATGTATGTCACGTCGAGTGGCAAAGCGGTGTTAGGGAGGAATGTATGTGAAGTCGAGTGTCAAAGTGTTGTTAGGGAGGAACGTATTTGAAGTTGAATGTCAAAGCGGTGTTAGGGAGGAATGTATGTGAAGTTGACTGTCAAAGCGGTGTTAGGGAGGAATGTATGTGAAGTCGAGTGTCAAAGCGGTGTTAGGGAGGAATGTATGTAATGTTGAGTGTCAAAGCGGTATTAGGACTTAGGGTTAGGTATGCTTCATAACTATCAGGTTTAGGGTCATTTCAGCTATAGAAGTCAGATAATTTCTCCACCAAAGCGTAACTAGGGTAATGTCGAAGCTGGGCGTTCAGCATGAGTGTGCTTGAAGTTGACTTTCAAAGCACTGTTAGGAAGGAATATATCTGAAGTGCAGTGTCAAAGCGGTATTAGGGAAAAATGTACGTGCAATCGAGTGTCAAAGCTGTATTAGGGAGGAATGTATGTTTAGGTGAGTATCAAAGCAGTGTCACGGAATGTATGTTAAGTCGAATGTCAAATTGTTGTTTGGGAGAAGTGTATGTGGAGTCAAGTGTCAAAGCGGTGTTAGGGAGGAATGTATGTGAAGTCGAGTGTCAAAGCGGTGTTAGGGAGGAATGTACGTCAAGTCGAGTGTCAAAGCGGTGTTAGGGAGGAATGTATGTCAAATCGAGTGTCAAAGCGGTGTTAGAGAGGAATGTACGTGAAGTCGAGTGTCAACCAGTGTTAGGGAGGAATGTATGTCAAGTCGAGTGGCAAAGCTGTGTTAGGGAGGAATGTATGTGAAGTCGAGTGTCAAAGTGGTGTTAGGGAGGAATGTATTTGAAGTTGAATGTCAAAGCGGTGTTAGGGAGGAATGTATGTGAAGTTGACTGTCAAAGCGGTGTTAGGGAGGAATGTATGTGAAGTCGAGTGTCAAAGCGGTGTTAGGGAGGAATGTATGTAATGTTGAGTGTCAAAGCGGTATTAGGACTTAGGGTTAGGTATGCTTCATAACTATCAGGTTTAGGGTAATTTCAGCTATGGAAGTCAGATAATTTCTCCACCAAAGCGTAACTAGGGTGATGTCGAAGCTGGGCGTTCAGCACGAGTGTGCTTGAAGTTGACTTTCAAAGCACTGTTAGGAAGGAATATGTCTGAAGTGCAGTGTCAAAGCGGTATTAGGGAAAAATGTACGTGCAATCGAGTGTCAAAGCTGTATTAGGGAGGAATGTATGTTTAGGTGAGTGTCAAAGCAGTGTCACGGAATGTATGTCAAGTCGAAGTCAAATTGTTATTAGGGAGAAATGTATGTGGAGTCAAGTGTCAAAGCGGTGTTAGGGAGGAATGTATGTGAAGTCGAGTGTCAAAGCGGTGTTAGGGAGGAATGTACATCAAGTCGAGTGTCAAAGCGGTGTTAGGGAGGAATGTATGTCAAATCGAGTGTCAAAGCGGTGTTAGGGAGGAATGTACGTCAAGTCGAGTGTCAAACAGTGTTAGGGAGGAATGTATGTCAAGTCGAGTGGCAAAGCGGTGTTAGGGAGAAATGTATGTGAAGTCGAGTGTCAAAGTGGTGTTAGGGAGCAATGTATTTGAAGTTGAATGTCAAAGCGGTGTTAGGGAGAAATGTATGTGAAGTCGACTGTCAAAGCTGTGTTAGGGAGGAATGTATGTGAAGTCGAGTGTCAAAGCTGTGTTAGGGAGGAATGTATCTAATGTTGAGTGTCAAGCGATATTAGGACTTAGGGTTAGGTATGCTTCATAACTATCAGGTTTAGGGTCATTTCAGCTATAGAAGTCAGATAATTTCTCCACCAAAGCGTAACTAGGGTAATGTCGAAGCTGGGCGTTCAGCATGAGTGTGCTTGAAGTTGACTTTCAAAGCACTGTTAGGAAGGAATATATCTGAGGTGTAGTGTCAAAGCGGTGTTAGGGAAAAATGTATGTGGAGTCGAATGTCAAAGCAGTCTTAGGGTTGCATTGTACGTGAAGTCAAGTGTCAACCGGTGTTAGGGAGGAATGTATGTAAAGTCGAGTGTCAAAGCGGTGTTAGGGAGGAATGTACGTCAAGTCAAGTGTCAAAGCGGTGTTAGGGAGGAATGTATGTCAGGTCGAGTGTCAAAGCGGGATTAGGACTTAGGGATAGGTATGCTTCATAACTATCACGTTTAGGGTCATTTCAGCTATAGAAGTGCAGTGTCAAAGCAGTGTTAGGGAAAAATGTACGTTGAGTCGAATGTCAAAGCGGTGTTCGGGATGAATGTATGTGAAGTCGAGTGTGAAAGCGGAGTGAGGGAGTAATGTACATGAAGTCGACTGTCAAAGCGCTGTTAGGGAGGAATGTATGTCAAGTCGAGTATCAAAGCGGTGTTAGAGAGGAATGTACGTCAAGTCGACTGTCAAAGCGGTGTTAGGGAGGAATGTATGTCAGGTCGAGTGTCAAAGCAGGATTAGGACTTAGGGTTAGGTATGCTTCATAACTATCAGGGTTTAGGTCAGTTCAGCTATAGAAGTCAGATAATTTCTCCACCAAAGCGTAACTAGGGTAATGTTGAAGCTGGGTGTTAGGCATGAGTGTGCTTGAAGTTGACTTTCAAAGCACTGTTAGGAAGGAATATATCTGAAGTGCAGTGTCAAAGCGGTATTAGGGAAAAATGTACGTGCAATCGAGTGTCAAAGCTGTATTAGGGAGGAATGTATGTTTAGGTGAGTGTCAAAGCAGTGTCACGGAATGTATGTCAAGTCGAATGTCAAATTGTACCTTGTATAGCGTAATAGCTAATTATTTAGCAACTATCTCCAGCTAGAAAGCAGGATTGGCTTTGATTGTGACGTTGCAAAGTGACGCTCTCAAGAAAAACATCTTCATTCTGACGCACTTCATTGTGATGTTACAGGGTTAGGCTCACCCTTTCCTTCCATTCTGACGGTTCAAAGTGCCGGCAGAAGAAAGGTCTCTGATTTTCCATTGTGCCGCTGCAAATCTGCCGTAAAGAACTAAAGTGACTGTGTTTCATTGTGACGCTGCAGCGTCAGTACGAAAAAAGATGGTCTTAAATTTTTCATTGTGACGTGCCATTCTGCCGTACCGAGAAAAAGTAATGTTTCTGATGATCAATTAAACGCTTTATTTCCTTCCATTCTGTCGCTTCAAAGTGCCGGCAGAAAGAAAGTCTTTCATTTTCCATTGTGCCGTTCCATTCTGTCGTAGAGGGAAAAAGTGATTGTGTTATATTGTGATGCTGGTAAGCAGGATTGACTTTGATTGTGATGTTGCAAAGTGACGCTCTGATGAAATACATGTTCATTCTGACGCACTTCTTTGTGACGTTACAGGGTTAGGCTCTCTTCCATTCTGTCGCTTCAAAGTGCCGGCAGAAAGAAAGTCTTTCATTTTCCATTGTGCCGTTCCATTCTGCCGTAGAGGGAAAAAGTGATTGTGTTATGTGATGCTGAGAAGCAGGATTTACTTTGATTGTGACGTTGCAAAGTGACGCTCTGAAGAAAGACATGTTCATTCTGACGCACTTCATTGTGACGTTACAGGGTTAGGCTCACCCTTCCTTCCATTCTGCCGGTTCAAAGTGTCGGTAGAAGAAAATTCTCTCATCTTCCATTGTGTCGCTGCATTCTGCCGTAAAGAGGTAAAGGGACTGTCTTTCATTGCGACGTTGCAGCGTCGGTTCGAAAAAATATGGTCTTAAATTTTTCATTGTATCGTTCCATTCTGCCGTACCGACAAAACAGGTACCTTGTATAGCAACTACCTCCAATTAGAAAGCAGGATTGGCTTTGATTGTGACGTTGCAAAGTGACGCTCTCAACAAAGACATCTTCATTCTGACGGACTTCATTGTGACGTTACAGGGTTAGGCTCAACCCTTCCTTTCATTCTGCCGGTTCAAAGTGCCGGCGGGCAGAAAGAGAGAGAGTCTTTCATTTTTCATTGTGCCGTTCCATTCTGCCGTGGAGGGAAGAAGTCATTGTGTTATATTGTGATGCTGGTAAGCAGGATTTGACTTTGATTGTGACGTTGCAAAGTGACGCTCTCAAGAAAGACATGTTCATTCTGATGCGCTTCATTGTCACGTTACAGGGTTAGGCTCACCCTTCTTTCCATTCTGCTGGTTCAAAGTGCCGGCAGAAGAAAACTCTCTGATTTTCCATTGTGCCGCTGCATTCTGCCGTACCGAGAAAAGGTAATTTTCCTGATGACAAATTGAAAAGTCAACTTCATTTCCTTCCATTAAGAAGGTGCAAAGAGCGTTGACAAAGACAGAGCTGTACTCTGCTGTACAAAGAAACTACTTTGAACCACATTGTGTTTCATTAATATGGCACTTGTACGGCTGAAAATAAGAGAATGGTGCAGGTTTTCCACCCTCTTATAGTCTCTCTCGTGCTTCCTTACATGAAGTATCCACCGGGTTTTACGACCACTTCAGGATATTGGCCTGCGGGTTATACGACCGCTTCAGGATATCGGCCTGGGGAGTATAAGACCACTTCGTTAGATACGTCCCTATTTTGTTCCACATCTGAATTGCTTCATAAAGCACGGAATTATCTTGCGCGACTCGCCAACATTACAATAGTTATTCAAATCCCCAACAGGGAAACGCGGCATTTCAACACGGTAGCACAGAACTCGATAACACATGACGCGGCGCCAAACCGAACGAGTACGAAGTCATGTGCATGCAATTAGATACTGCTGTGGATTGCAAGTTCTTCTACCGTTGGAGTGGATGAAACTATTTATTTATAATTAGACGAATATATGAACTGTGTGTGTAAATAGTTTATATGAATAGCCGGTTCAAGAGTATCCTGTGTAAGTGGGCTTTAGAAAATGTAATTAATCTCCTAAGAATAGTAGCAGCTGTGTCTTGATTGTATCTTTGGCGATACACAACAATGGTTCAAAGCTAATACATGTATGAACCAGAACACCGTTTTACACATTTGCCGATGAATATCACACTTAACCGACATAACTCTCATTCATCGTTCTCGTGAAATGTGTGGCATATCGATCTCTTTGACATATCGAACTTTATTCCTGCACCAAAGGACCCTGCATGTTTTTCAATCTGTGATAACTATAATACTGTCCAGCGTGTAAGAAGGAATCAATCTTCTTGAAATATTTGAATGTATTATGCTGTCCAAACTGGGATGCTGGTCTTTCGATTAAGGAAGCGTAGACCCTTAATGAGCGAAGGCTTTCAACCGAATGAACGATTTGACACGTGCATTCAAGCTGTTGATCGACATCGGTTTTCTTGGAGGGTATTTTACTTCAAGCTGATAGATGTCTCGGAAAACGGAGAGTTTGCACCAAACAAACGCAAAAGAGTTTTTCTCTTATACAAGGACAGAATTAGTACCTATTTGTTAGTTAGTGTTCAATATCAGCGAAATCTCGCATGATGATGTTTAACTATTGCGAGGGTGAATCTTCGTACGAATATCGTCTACGAAACGGAACGTTCTGCACCTTAATGATATACAGTGGCATCAGAACGAACCTTGCTTAGTCCCTGCGTGATTTCGTGCATCTCGTGATACTGTCTAAGATTTCGCGAAATTCTATGCCAAAAACAAACCACTCAGGGATGACTATAACCTATTTCCAGATGTCACAGGTGCACACCAACCATATGATTATTCAGATGAAATAGAGATTGTAACTCGATCTATGACACAATTACTCATGTTCAGGAATTCGTTAGATTCACTCCGAGATGAATTCAAATTCCACAGACGTTGATCTGGGGGAAATGTGGCAATATCTGAGAGGTGGGAGATGGTGGGGGTTGTTATTTAGCCAATATTTGGAGCAGAAAATTGTGACTACAATGAACAAATCCAGTATTGGTGGTTTTCCCTAGCGAATGGCAAATGTGATTACCCTACTACCAGAAGGCAGGGATCGCAACATTCTGCCTCTGAAAACATCTGATAATGCCTGGGAGAAAAAATGAACGCTGAAACAATACCATACTATAGTTTTGAAAAAAACAAGCCGACACAAGCAGGTTAAAACATGACTGAAATATTGTGCAAATCGAAAATAGGCTGTCAAAAGGCACCAAAAACACCATTTTACATTTCTTCGGACGCAGAAATCTCCGTATTCAATTGGGGGTAAAGACGAGTTCCATTTCTCGTATCTTTACAATTATCATGTATATCACCCTGCAAAAATGTTTCGAGGTTAAGATATTCCGTAAATATGCACCAGAATCTACCACTTTACTAAATTTAGATATAAAAATCTCCCGAGGGGCCACGCAGCAGGAAAGTATACGTTCCACTTCAAAAACTTTACTAGTTTCTTTACTCTAAGAAACAGTTCCGATTATCATAAGTGGTAAATTGTCTGTAGAAATGCGCCAGAACGCACCATTTCACGTCCACATTTAAAAAACAATGCTATTTTACTCAGCGAAAACGGGCCAAGACGCGTCTCAATCCGTCTACATCCCCCGAGCTTTCGGGGCCTAGCTGTAGTGCTGGGATATAGTAGCCCCCCCTCCCCCCTCCGCAAAAAAAAATCGGAAAATGCTTTCACAATCCTATGTTTATGTATGGTATGATTGTCTTTTTGAATTTGGTGCTAATACTGTTATATGGAATATGGAATAGGTCTTTGGATTATGGACGCGGATATTCTCTAATGGACAACGGCTGAATTATGAATGACGGACCAGACGCTTGTAATTTGCCTTGCTAGAATTTTATATGTGTGTATGGCTACGTCTTTTTAATACCGGTTGAGCTATCATAGTGGACGCACAATTGAGGGTGTGGTTTACCATGAAGGACTGGTGCACAAAATTAACAGATCAATAATGGACGAGAAACTTATCTTCTACCTCATCCGAATCGTCGCCATCAACGGGTTTCCCGTGACGGGCTCGCCGGTGTTGACCTAACTAACATTATAATGCATGTACGTTACATTGTACATTGTTAAGTTCTACAAAAAACGGGAGCAATAAAAGTCACATTAATGACGGAATCTGGAAGACTTTATCACCACCGTATTCTATAATTATTTCTTTTTCAACTCGAAAAAATGTTTTTCATGGAAATAATAAACGTTCCGACGTTTTTATCATCCCACGTTACCCAGGCGAAGTTTCCCTGCCGGGATCGTCGTTTCTCCTGAGGCTTATATGGGCATTCAATGAAAAACCCAAAAAGGTCTCGGGGAGGTGTAATGATCAATGAAGATTTCAGAAGAAGGAACGTGGTTACAGCATGTTTTTTTGTGTACTGTACTGTGGACAATTGTTTTCAAAGAAAACTACGCCATGTGCGCTATTGAATGATGTGTCGATATATTTTGAACATAACATGGAAATACATGTAGTAACTGTTTTTCGGATGATAAATGACGGAGACAGGCATGGCGCATCGCGAAAGTTTGCTATAATATCCACAGGGTTTAGTTTTCATTGAAAATATGAGTTCACAGATTGTAGATAAACGTAGCAAGCGCATTAATCATCTTCCTGCTAAAACGTTAGATCATATGCATTATGCTGCAGACAAGCTGTCAGAGAAAAAAGAGATTTACAGCTTAAGCCGATGATTGTTGCAAATTTGTAAATAGAGGCAAACACCCGGTAAAAGAGATTTACAGCTTAAGCCGATGATTGTTGTAAATAGAGCCAAACTCCTGGCAACATTTGGCGATCTATATTTCATGATTCTAATTTCTATTCGAAAGGGTGAAATGTCGACTGTCTACAGTCAGGGACACAGTGTGAACCTTTATCCAAATAGATTCTTGTCCGGTGCTTATGTATAGAAACGCATCACGTGTTGATGACGTCATTCAAAACTGTTGACCGCTTCTCTCTTGTAGGAAACCATGTTGTGTTTTTGACTATATTTGGAATTGGTGCTGTCAAAAAAAAAATAAGTCTTTCGATTATTGACGCGGAAATTCGTTTATGAGCGACGGTTGTATACTGAATATCTGACCTGACGCTTGCTCTTTGGTTCGAGCCAATTATGGGAAAACACATTCCCGACTCATCTTAAGCCACTTGTTATCTTGCAAAAAAGAATTATTCGTATAATAACTTCCAGTACTAAATATGCACACTCTAGTCCCTTGATGAAGCAGTTGAATGTCATCCCGCTGTATAAGATAAACGATTACCTGATATTATCTTTTACCCATAGATTTCTTCATAATCCTCTCTCCATCCCAACTAAATATTCAAATTACTTTACAAAATTCTCTGAAGTCCATTGCTATCCAACCCGTCAAGCCAATCTTAATCTTTATAGGCCACGAGTGCATTCAAATCTGTCCTTTTACTCTACGAAATCAAAGGCTTCCCGTATTTGGAACGCCTTACCTGTTGATTTGAAGTCATGTGTATCCCAGTCTCTTTTCCAATTCCGTTTGAAGCTCCATCTTATATAACACTGTCTATTGTTTACCAATAATAATTTGAAGTTGCATTCAATATGTTATTCGTCTTTCATCGACATTGTACATAATTCCATTGCTGTATAAATTCTGACTACATTAATCGCTTCCTGCCAATATATTGTATTTCCTACCATTTGGGATATAACAAACCCTCTGGGGTTTTATTCCCGCCATTCTCAGTTTTATACATATATATACATATTGTACATACTGTATGGTGATTAAACATTCATTCATTCATTCATTCATTCATCAAAGGTGTCTGACTTATGTACGAGGGACTAACGTTCCGTGTTATTGATTGGGATCCCAATGTACCCATGGGTCTCATCACTCACAAAAAAACACAACTTTCTGGTCTGTCTCTCAATTTCCTAAAATACGTAGATTTAGCATCGCATTCGACGTCATTTTTTTTTTCATTCACACCATCTTACGAGACCTTCATTTGTGTGCCGTATTAATATGGAGAAATAAGTTCAACTAGTCTGCCGGAGATAAAGCTAATTATAATAAAAACGTTGATGTACACACTGAAAACCCGAATGAGAACATTCAAAATTTATAAGCTTTTCACCCCTGACGAAGCGAACACTTTTATTATCTGGTGTTGTGCGCTGTAAACGATGAGGCTTAGGGCGTAAATTGTTTTCCCTCGTTTTTCACCCCACTTGACCCCTAAAGTGACCCTAAAATGAACACAATTACAATAATTAACGCGCTAACCATACCTGCGTCACAGTCCTACACTACATAAAACTAATTTAGCGTGGATACCCATTGATAACAAACATCATGATGGAAAGTAATTTAGGGACGATTTTTACCAATTCTGAACTTGACCTCAAAAGTGAACCCAAAATGACCTTTAATGCCTACATCCGGGTGGTATCCCCTCTCACCTTGAACATTACCACGCAAAGAACTAAAATAGGACAAGTTCTCATTTGTAACAAACTATGCCATCAGAAGTCACATTTGAGGTTTTTGGCCGGTCCTCTATTTTACTAGACTTAATCCGGACTGCGAAATTTGAAGTTACTCCCATAAGATCATGCTGCCATGAATCTGTTATAGGTGGATAGAGCCATGGTTCATTCACCAAAGTCGACGTTTCGTATTGAGCGATAAATTACCAAACGTTATTTGCAGTGTAAGCAGTTGTATTAGAAAAATAAAGTTAGCTGGTTTTAGTCAATGATTTAAGGAAGGCTTGTGTGTTTAATGGCAAATGCCTCTTTGAACAACAAATCAGACCAATGTTGAGATGTATCTATAATTTGGGTGTTATTAAAATTCACACTTATAAGATTTGGTAACAGTTTTGAACATGGTTGAAAATCTCACTATTATTGCCCTCAGCATGCTCATTAGTTCTTGTTAAGAGGCACCTTTCTGTTTTGCCTATGTAATCTTAAAAAATCTCAAGAAAGGTGCCTATTAACAATTACAACACATATAAGGGAAGTGGGAAGAGGTGCCGACATACTGACTGCGTCACATGACTTCACAGAATAGTCTTCTGGTTAATCTATTCTTAAGCACATACCAAGAATCTAACGATTCGTGATATGTGTTGTATCTCAGGAACTACTGACACTACAATATTTGTTTGAGTTGTTGTTCAACGAGGCATTTGCCACTAAAGCACATAAACCTTCCTTAAATCATGGACTAAAAGCCAAACAACAGCTAACTTTATTTTTCTAATACAATTGCATATACTATAACGTTTGGTAGTTTATCCCAATGTAAATAAGCACATGTTGTCGTAATCTTGATATTTCATTTCTCCATTCATCACATTAGGTTAATACACTCAATCCTTTTGTCTGTTTATATACCCAATTGCAATTTTAACTACCTTATTATTCTGCCAATCAATACATTACATGCCAATTGTTGACACTCTGCAGTCTTCTGTATTGTTTATTTAGCATCTATTATTTCGAAGCATAACTTTTATTATTTTCCGGTTATCTTACTATTGGGTCATATCGTTGACTATTCACAGTAATCATCACATCTTGTTAATCTGGTCAATCCCTTTATATATTGTGTATCTCCTAATACCGACTTCCATATTGTCATAGATCTGCTAATACACACTGTACTTGTAAATAGTTGATACCTTCATAGGCTTCTGTATTATTTGTTTATTTAGCACTTATTATTTTGTATATAAACTGTTATACTTCTCTGTCAACTTTACTCCTGATGATGGTTTGAACAATAAACTGAACTATCTAGTCAAAATGAATTGCTTTTCATTCTTCGGAGTGTTTATCTTGGTTGTATAATACTATTCGTCTGCCAAATGTAAGACTGATAGGCTGGAACTATCTAAATTAGTTTTGACTAAGCGTAAGCATAGTTACCAAAGACAAATAGAATATGTGCTCACTCTGATTTCTATAGATTGAGTTATCGCCATAAATAGAGACAGCCTCTGCGAATTTGGTTTAAATGATGACCCGTGTTCGATTTGATAGACTCAGGATGACACTCGAAAATTTGACGCCATTGAATATGATGTCGATCCAGAGGGGATACGACTGGTGTTTATTAGCTGTCCTTCAGCATTTTGTTTCATATTGATATGGATATACTTTTCATTCATATTGCCAGCGTGACAAAGCAACAATGTTGCACTCTCAGTTTGAGTTTTCCAATGCACTGCCAAGTTGATTAGATGATTGCTTTGACAATTCTTCCCGCAATCATCGCATGATAAATGTTCTTGTTTGTCTTGCAATCCCCAATGGAAATGACACAAACACTTCATATTCTGACCGTTCATTGGTTCATACCCGTATTTATCATTTGGGAAACAGCCACAAGATACCGCAGTGATGAAACCAGGAATACATGCAGGACGGAGTCATTATCCCAGTCATAAATTTAGAGGACCAAAACGAAAAAAACACTAGACTCAGCACTGTCTCAATAAAACAGGATACGATACCTGATCACTGCATTGTATGGTTTCTCTTTCGAACGCCAGATCAACTGGTTGAATAATTACACAGTGCAGTTGGTCCCAAGACAGGATCATCTGACTAATACACGTACAGAATATATGAATACACTTACCGAAATATATGAGTGTTCGTAGTTCACCATACTACTGAATACACAAGGTTATTCGCTTTTTCATACTTCATACTTTGAGAACCTACTACGCACAGATACATGTCTGCCAGGTCTGCCAAAACCCGGACGTATTATGTGATGGAAACTCCGTCTGTCTGTCGTGGCGCTCAGTCTGTCTATCCTGTTCGTGTCAGATATCTATCACTGACAGTCTTGCTTCTGCTGTCGCGTTGATCAGTGAGAGGTACATTGAACAATAATTGAATACGATTAACCGTGGACTGGGCTGTAACATACAAAGTCAGAGACGTCTTTTTATTTTAAGTGTAAAGGATCAGGCAACCATCAAAATATATCACCTGGCTGTTGAGTTTTATGACACAAATAAACCAATAGCCAATACTTCAACCTTATAGCACGGCAACTTTGAGTAGATCTACAGAATTTGGATAGATCTATCTCAAAAACCGGTGATAAGTCGTCCTGTCTGAACTTAGTATGGGATTGAATGGGCCAAATATCTCATTATTAAAATAAAAATACAACCATGGCCAAGTAGTAGAAATGATGAGTGATGAACGCGAATGATCAGGGATGGATTTTGCTTTCCAAATTTCTAAAGCGCTACAGTCTGCATAGGGGAAACACCTTGCTGAAGACGAGTAAAACAGGGCCATTTTACCTGGGTTTGCCTCTTGCACGGTCAAATTAATGGAATTGACATTTCTACGCATGGTCAGCTCAACTTAGCGTGCTATAACACAGTAACACATGGTATTCCAATGAGCTGGTGGGGGTGAGGGCATTTCGCTCTGTCTAACCCCCTAAACAAATCCAAGATGGCATTGTTGAAGTCACAGTGACCTCATTTTCAAAACAGGCATGTTTTGGTCGATTTTTCAGGAAGACTTTTTGAATTTTGTATATATGCTTTCTTCGCAAAAATTGCATGATAAGTTGTAAATAATAATCTGATGTGAACTAAGATATTTTTTTAAGAACATGACAAAAACATAAAAAAATGTTGTTACCCCACGGTCGTCATTGTGAACTTACCCACGATTCTCTGCTCGGGGTTATGCAAATAGGCTCAAAATGACCCCAATATGCTAAACTAGAAAGTTACGGAGTGTCAGCTCTCATCTTTTGCTCGGTTCCGGAAATTGGGTGGGATGTTTGACAGGGAGACATAGTGCTCCCCCCAGGCCTGGTAGGGGTAGGTGCTACTAACAACATCGTGTTATATAAGCATAGCTGCATGTTGTGTTGATTATTTCAAAGTCAGTCAATCGAATGGCGTAAATTTTGTCCCAATCGTTCAGGTATTAAACATAACTCGATAACACATGACATGGCATTAACCCTTCCTGGATTGCGCTTTTTAGAAAAAAAATTGAAGAAAAGGACGAAAACATCACTGTTCTGGTACCCAACATGGCTGCCGTTGGGGGGGGGGTATGCAAATAGGCATAACCCCAAGATAACCCCAATATGATAAACTACAAAGTCAGGGAGTGTCAGCTCTCAATTGTTTGTCGTTCCGGAGATTGCACAGAAAGTAATGCCTCCCAGGATTGGTAGGTTTAAACCAAAGGGAAGCCAAGTGAATGGGAACGACGATTACTGTATTTTCAAGTTCATGTTACTTTGCTGGGAACATATTTCGAAAAAAATAGCTGGCGATATGAATTTTGAATGCGAGATGGCATTTCGGGCTCACAGTGATTGACAGAACGATGTCACGTCATGGTTATTTGTGTGTGCATTGATTTTGAAATGTGATCATCATAGAGCGACTCATCCGGATATATCATTAACCGTAGCTGCTCAATATTATGGATATTGGATTTAAATATGAGCAATTAAAGCAATAATTGAACGATCAGCTATCAAGCCACTACTTTGTGCTTAAACACATCGGATTGAGTCAGTTTTTAAATTTGCGCTTTTAGACCACAGTTGGGCGTTTTGGCTTCATCTTTGGCAACCAGGGGCCGATTTCATGAAACCTCACTTGAGGCAATTTTCGCACTTGAAAGTTCAAGTGCACATGAAAACCTCCCTTGACTCGACTTTTTGCTTTTTATGAAAGTTCACTTGAACCTGAAATCGAACTTGAGTTCAAGTGTGGTCAGACCACTTTTGAAAACCGCACTTGAAATAAAAACGTACTTGAAATGACCAATATGAAGGGAAATGGTGTCGAAAAATAAGTTTTTTTCATGTGTCCATGCACCATAACGCATGTATGGGCATCCTTCTTCATCTCATAGATCCGAAAATGGCACTGACGTATTTATTTGACTTCTTGAATTCTAACGATCGGCTCCTGTGCATCAAATATTTTGAGCATACACTTGATTCTGCGGGGGTACTATTTATTACCAAACCGCACAAAAGAGTTCCAAAAAGGTAACTTCAAACATCACTTGACCAAGTGCAGTCAAAAACGTTTGATGAAACACTTCAATTGTTTGAAGTGCACTTGGTCAAGTGCGAAAATCGCCCTTGAAAAAGTCAGGTCAAGTGAAGTTTCATGAAATCGGCTAAATTTCAGAGTAAATTATGTAGATTAGGAATTTCGATGTTGCCATCAATCTGAAACCCATTTTAGCTCACATCTTATTACCCAACTGAGCTATGAACATTGTTCCAGTGGCTATCCCAACATTCTTAGCCCCAAGGCATCCGATGGTGCCACCGAAGACTTATTTAAATGTCGACCATCTTGAATTTCAAGATGACCGCCACTGTTATATATGACCGATTTAATAACATTTTCGTGTTATCTATAACCTACATTCCGTGCATTTCGTGTTGCTCGTGTTTTATATTGGTGTGATTCAGAGTCCTATAAATTTGCATCGTGCCACGCAATGACTACGTTTGCTTATTTACCTTGAACTCACCGAAATATTATTGCGCGCAATGTTTATTGCGAACCTGCCACACATCAGCGAAACTACATAGCTTAATAATTTCACATATACTTAATAGAAAAATAATTAATTGCGATAAATTGAGATTTTTCGAGAGGTTAAATAAATTATTATACACTTTGAGGCACACTCTTTAGATTGCGTAAAGGGGTACAGATTTATAACTATTCATAACTTTTTCTATTCATGCTCAACTCCAAATTTCACGTTAACCCTAAATGACCTGGGGGTGGTCATTATCCCCACCGCCACTAAACTATCTGCCGAAACTCGTGCCCGGAACGAAGAAGATAGCTGACACTTTCTAACTTTTCCGCGAATTTCATTGGAATTATTTGCAGAATCATACGTGCAAAGGATCATGGGAAAATTCAAACGGCGGCCAAATGTTTTTCAGGAAGTCGTGTTTTCGGTCTTTTATCTTCATATTTTCAAATTTTCTTACCTAAAAGGAAAAGAGAGTATTTATTTTGCTAATGTTTATTATTCTCGATATTATTTAATTCTTGAGGTAATATATCGAAATATAAAATCGGTCAAAGAAATAGAAAATCGAAATCGGACCAAGGTAATGTATTTCGAAAAGATGACGACCATCTTGGATTTTTTGTATACATTGATATTGTTTGTATTCTCACATGTATTCGGGCACATATAATGCATTTCATACAATATTTCTTTCGAAATATATCAACAAGATATTCCAAAGGTGGCATACGTCATGATAAGTTTGTGTAGTTTAAACATGTTTTCACAAATTGCTCCGTGTAGCTGTGGCACATTCTCGATTACTTACATATATAACGTCTTGCAGTGCCATCGTCAAGTCTCGTGATGTCAGTATATTGACATCGTCAATTATTTGCAAGGTACTTTAACATCTAGGATCCAGTATATGCTGAACAGTACATGGCTCACCAGTATAAAGAGGGAGAGAAAGAGAAAGAGAGAGAATTAAGGTTTGCGTTCAGCAATATTTCAGCTATATAGCGACAATCAAACAAAATTCTAAGTACTTCAACCAAAACAACAACTCAGCAATCCAGAAGTAATCAACACAACACACCAAAAACATGTATATACATTAAAACTTATGCAACAACCGATTTCTCTCAAATAACCTAAATTACAGTCTTCATTTATATGGCTAAAAAGATCTTCTAAAGTAGCTGCTTGATAAAAAGAATCTCTTACAATCTTAAAATATATACCGGTACAGTCGATCATAATATGTTTCACTGTGAGATCTTCGTGGCATGGAATACATGAATTTGACGCCATTGAATATGATGTCGATCCAGAGGGGATACGACTGGTGTTTATTAGCTGTCCTTCAGCATTTTGTTTCATATTGATATGGATATACTTTTCATTCATATTGCCAGCGTGACAAAGCAACAATGTTGCACTCTCAGTTTGAGTTTTCCAATGCACTGCCAAGTTGATTAGATGATTGCTTTGACAATTCTTCCCGCAATCATCGCATGATAAATGTTCTTGTTTGTCTTGCAATCCCCAATGGAAATGACACAAACACTTCATATTCTGACCGTTCATTGGTTCATACCCGTATTTATCATTTGGGAAACAGCCACAAGATACCGCAGTGATGAAACCAGGAATACATGCAGGACGGAGTCATTATCCCAGTCATAAATTTAGAGGACCAAAACGAAAAAAACACTAGACTCAGCACTGTCTCAATAAAACAGGATACGATACCTGATCACTGCATTGTATGGTTTCTCTTTCGAACGCCAGATCAACTGGTTGAATAATTACACAGTGCAGTTGGTCCCAAGACAGGATCATCTGACTAATACACGTACAGAATATATGAATACACTTACCGAAATATATGAGTGTTCGTAGTTCACCATACTACTGAATACACAAGGTTATTCGCTTTTTCATACTTCATACTTTGAGAACCTACTACGCACAGATACATGTCTGCCAGGTCTGCCAAAACCCGGACGTATTATGTGATGGAAACTCCGTCTGTCTGTCGTGGCGCTCAGTCTGTCTATCCTGTTCGTGTCAGATATCTATCACTGACAGTCTTGCTTCTGCTGTCGCGTTGATCAGTGAGAGGTACATTGAACAATAATTGAATACGATTAACCGTGGACTGGGCTGTAACATACAAAGTCAGAGACGTCTTTTTATTTTAAGTGTAAAGGATCAGGCAACCATCAAAATATATCACCTGGCTGTTGAGTTTTATGACACAAATAAACCAATAGCCAATACTTCAACCTTATAGCACGGCAACTTTGAGTAGATCTACAGAATTTGGATAGATCTATCTCAAAAACCGGTGATAAGTCGTCCTGTCTGAACTTAGTATGGGATTGAATGGGCCAAATATCTCATTATTAAAATAAAAATACAACCATGGCCAAGTAGTAGAAATGATGAGTGATGAACGCGAATGATCAGGGATGGATTTTGCTTTCCAAATTTCTAAAGCGCTACAGTCTGCATCGGGGAAACACCTTGCTGAAGACGAGTAAAACAGGGCCATTTTACCTGGGTTTGCCTCTTGCACGGTCAAATTAATGGAATTGACATTTCTACGCATGGTCAGCTCAACTTAACGTGCTATAACACAGTAACACATGGTATTCCAATGAGCTGGTGGGGGTGAGGGCATTTCGCTCTGTCTAACCCCCTAAACAAATCCAAGATGGCATTGTTGAAGTCACAGTGACCTCATTTTCAAAACAGGCATGTTTTGGTCGATTTTTCAGGAAGACTTTTTGAATTTTGTATATATGCTTTCTTCGCAAAAATTGCATGATAAGTTGTAAATAATAATCTGATGTGAACTAAGATATTTTTTTAAGAACATGACAAAAACATAAAAAAATGTTGTTACCCCACGGTCGTCATTGTGAACTTACCCACGATTCTCTGCTCGGGGTTATGCAAATAGGCTCAAAATGACCCCAATATGCTAAACTAGAAAGTTACGGAGTGTCAGCTCTCATCTTTTGCTCGGTTCCGGAAATTGGGTGGGATGTTTGACAGGGAGACATAGTGCTCCCCCCAGGCCTGGTAGGGGTAGGTGCTACTAACAACATCGTGTTATATAAGCATAGCTGCATGTTGTGTTGATTATTTCAAAGTCAGTCAATCGAATGGCGTAAATTTTGTCCCAATCGTTCAGGTATTAAACATAACTCGATAACACATGACATGGCATTAACCCTTCCTGGATTGCGCTTTTTAGAAAAAAAATTGAAGAAAAGGACGAAAACATCACTGTTCTGGTACCCAACATGGCTGCCGTTGGGGGGGGGGGTATGCAAATAGGCATAACCCCAAGATAACCCCAATATGATAAACTACAAAGTCAGGGAGTGTCAGCTCTCAATTGTTTGTCGTTCCGGAGATTGCACAGAAAGTAATGCCTCCCAGGATTGGTAGGTTTAAACCAAAGGGAAGCCAAGTGAATGGGAACGACGATTACTGTATTTTCAAGTTCATGTTACTTTGCTGGGAACATATTTCGAAAAAAATAGCAGGCGATATGAATTTTGAATGCGAGATGGCATTTCGGGCTCACAGTGATTGACAGAACGATGTCACGTCATGGTTATTTGTGTGTGCATTGATTTTGAAATGTGATCATCATAGAGCGACTCATCCGGATATATCATTAACCGTAGCTGCTCAATATTATGGATATTGGATTTAAATATGAGCAATTAAAGCAATAATTGAACGATCAGCTATCAAGCCACTACTTTGTGCTTAAACACATCGGATTGAGTCAGTTTTTAAATTTGCGCTTTTAGACCACAGTTGGGCGTTTTGGCTTCATCTTTGGCAACCAGGGGCCGATTTCATGAAACCTCACTTGAGGCAATTTTCGCACTTGAAAGTTCAAGTGCACATGAAAACCTCCCTTGACTCGACTTTTTGCTTTTTATGAAAGTTCACTTGAACCTGAAATCGAACTTGAGTTCAAGTGTGGTCAGACCACTTTTGAAAACCGCACTTGAAATAAAAACGTACTTGAAATGACCAATATGAAGGGAAATGGTGTCGAAAAATAAGTTTTTTTCATGTGTCCATGCACCATAACGCATGTATGGGCATCCTTCTTCATCTCATAGATCCGAAAATGGCACTGACGTATTTATTTGACTTCTTGAATTCTAACGATCGGCTCCTGTGCATCAAATATTTTGAGCATACACTTGATTCTGCGGGGGTACTATTTATTACCAAACCGCACAAAAGAGTTCCAAAAAGGTAACTTCAAACATCACTTGACCAAGTGCAGTCAAAAACGTTTGATGAAACACTTCAATTGTTTGAAGTGCACTTGGTCAAGTGCGAAAATCGCCCTTGAAAAAGTCAGGTCAAGTGAAGTTTCATGAAATCGGCTAAATTTCAGAGTAAATTATGTAGATTAGGAATTTCGATGTTGCCATCAATCTGAAACCCATTTTAGCTCACATCTTATTACCCAACTGAGCTATGAACATTGTTCCAGTGGCTATCCCAACATTCTTAGCCCCAAGGCATCCGATGGTGCCACCGAAGACTTATTTAAATGTCGACCATCTTGAATTTCAAGATGACCGCCACTGTTATATATGACCGATTTAATAACATTTTCGTGTTATCTATAACCTACATTCCGTGCATTTCGTGTTGCTCGTGTTTTATATTGGTGTGATTCAGAGTCCTATAAATTTGCATCGTGCCACGCAATGACTACGTTTGCTTATTTACCTTGAACTCACCGAAATATTATTGCGCGCAATGTTTATTGCGAACCTGCCACACATCAGCGAAACTACATAGCTTAATAATTTCACATATACTTAATAGAAAAATAATTAATTGCGATAAATTGAGATTTTTCGAGAGGTTAAATAAATTATTATACACTTTGAGGCACACTCTTCAGATTGCGTAAAGGGGTACAGATTTATAACTATTCATAACTTTTTCTATTCATGCTCAACTCCAAATTTCACGTTAACCCTAAATGACCTGGGGGTGGTCATTATCCCCACCGCCACTAAACTATCTGCCGAAACTCGTGCCCGGAACGAAGAAGATAGCTGACACTTTCTAACTTTTCCGCGAATTTCATTGGAATTATTTGCAGAATCATACGTGCAAAGGATCATGGGAAAATTCAAACGGCGGCCAAATGTTTTTCAGGAAGTCGTGTTTTCGGTCTTTTATCTTCATATTTTCAAATTTTCTTACCTAAAAGGAAAAGAGAGTATTTATTTTGCTAATGTTTATTATTCTCGATATTATTTAATTCTTGAGGTAATATATCGAAATATAAAATCGGTCAAAGAAATAGAAAATCGAAATCGGACCAAGGTAATGTATTTCGAAAAGATGACGACCATCTTGGATTTTTTGTATACATTGATATTGTTTGTATTCTCACATGTATTCGGGCACATATAATGCATTTCATACAATATTTCTTTCGAAATATATCAACAAGATATTCCAAAGATGGCATACGTCATGATAAGTTTGTGTAGTTTAAACATGTTTTCACAAATTGCTCCGTGTAGCTGTGGCACATTCTCGATTACTTACATATATAACGTCTTGCAGTGCCATCGTCAAGTCTCGTGATGTCAGTATATTGACATCGTCAATTATTTGCAAGGTACTTTAACATCTAGGATCCAGTATATGCTGAACAGTACATGGCTCACCAGTATAAAGAGGGAGAGAAAGAGAAAGAGAGAGAATTAAGGTTTGCGTTCAGCAATATTTCAGCTATATAGCGACAATCAAACAAAATTCTAAGTACTTCAACCAAAACAACAACTCAGCAATCCAGAAGTAATCAACACAACACACCAAAAACATGTATATACATTAAAACTTATGCAACAACCGATTTCTCTCAAATAACCTAAATTACAGTCTTCATTTATATGGCTAAAAAGATCTTCTAAAGTAGCTGCTTGATAAAAAGAATCTCTTACAATCTTAAAATATATACCGGTACAGTCGATCATAATATGTTTCACTGTGAGATCTTCGTGGCATGGAATACACCTTGGGGCTGGTTATTTTTTTAGTAAATGTTCGTGAGTTAATCGGGTATGGTCGATTCTACATCGCCTGATCATGGCTTGATCGAAACGTTTCTGGCTACTCACGTATAGGTGCTACTTGATGCCATCATATACAGCACACCAATACGAGAGAACAATGTGTCTGGAGGAGGAGGTCGACGAGCGAGCACAGTGCTGATTGGTATCCGTCAGTTCGCAATATGCTATATATTTCAGGCATAATTCTAAGCGTAATTTTCTGTCGTAGTTTTATGAATGGCTTTAGAAATATTGGGGCGATCTTGGCAATTATATACGAGACGAGTTGCTAACTTTTCTTCGATTACTTAAACCATAATTCACTGTCTGCCTATACGGAAATAACTTACAGACAATTAACTAGCTCCCATTAAAAATACGTCCAAATATACCATTGTCTGGGGTATCTCGATATTCGATTCTGCCTTCCTTGCAATGATGACTTGCTGTAGATAATTTCCGGTACATCGCTATTGATCAGACAAGTCTATTTTCGTTAATGAATTAGGCCATGATGAAGATGAAGCTACGAGTATGAAGGCGAGTAGACAAAAACTGGATTTCTATACCGATGACGATCTTAGGGGCCGTCTTCTCTCTATGGTGTCTGATTAAGTCTTCTTCAGTGTGATAGTTTTGATGTAACACGCAATGATAACAAATTTGTCTAGTTGAAAGCTTAGATATCACCATCGCATTAGCTAACATTGCATATTATATCTGAAGATGACGTTCCTTAAATCGATAATATGGAATTGTTTCAAAAGATGAATAAGGTTTAGTTCCATGCATAATCTGAATTTCTCTATGCTACTATCTGCACTGAGAGGTCGCTAATCTGCAGTAAAAAAGATTTAGTTCTCTGAAACATTACTTCGATATTGTTTTACATCTTTACATCTACGTCTAGGAACTATATATTTTAATGCTTTAATTTTGTTTCAAGAGAACAATTATAGACCAATCTATCACATCCCACTGGTGGAAAGACACAGAAGAAAATCAATATTAGGATTGCAGACAGCATTGGACAACGGAGAAAGTCTAATTAAAATTTGTCTTCGTATCCTCTTGAGAATATGCCTCCTATTCGTGGCCTAGGCACACCTTGGCTAGAATAATTGGATGGCATAGCATAGTAAAGCTAACCATCATTGTTTGTTAGAGATTCATTATTGTTTTATTATTGATGACATTTGGAAGAGAGTATGATACCTGACTAGATAGAATTTTGCTATGCTTCTGTTTCATCCGTTTGGAAAATATCCACTGCATCTTGGCCATTATTGGTTAGTGTAACTATTAATCAAGGTGCCCGCATTATTCCGGGATCTTGCGAAATCTGCACATGGCGAGATTTGTTGGTATGCACAGACACATGGCAATGTGGTCGCGTTATTGAAGGTGGCCATAAGAATATCCCAAAAGTGTGTCGATCCCATATACAGCAATATTACATCCGACAATCTGTTTCCGTTGTTAGATGTCGTCAAGTATTATTCTGCCAAAATATCAGTATATGAGGTGATTTGGCTTCTTTTGGGATTACGCCGTTCCGAATGGATCGTATCGCTTTGAGGACAAAGGGATTTCTGCTAGCTAGATGTGCATGCATAATAACGTATATGTAGTCGGTATTACATACAGGGACAGAAAATTCCCTCTCTGCGATACGATTATAAATTGACAATTATTACTGGATTTCAATTTCGTTCGGCGCCATGCTGGGGAATCGTAACTAAAGGGTTACGGAGTTCGACTGAAACTATTGGTCGTAGAAGTGACCCTTTAGATAAACATTATATTCCAAAGGGTTGTGGCTTACTTGTGGTTCTAACCTTCATTAGTAAATAATAACACTAAAAACAATATATATTGCAGGAGTACGTGGGGAACGAAGATGATTATTATAGGGTGTAATGCAGCATTTCGCTGCTAAATTCTCTTTATTATAATGAGATGTATCCGATGTGACGAGACAGAAGAATTTCGGGGCTGTAATATCCGTATAGCTAAAGCGGTGACTGAGGGAGACACGGAAACAGCGTCAGTTGATAAGAATAAAGCTTGAATTCATTCGATCGTTGAGCAATTCTAAGCTAGTTAATCTACATAAGGCCGTGAGACATGATTTGGAGAACACTAGTTATTGTTCGCTAGCTGCATGAATGAGCTGACGTTTATCATTAAGCGGCAATCGAAAATCTCCGATAAAGTATTTATATTGCCACGTGCCATTTTCTGAAAGTTTTCGACATTGTATTCCGACTTCTTGGCATGTATTTCACTGATGCTGATACGTTCCGGTTGTTGTCAATTTAAAAGCCAAGGGTAAAAGAAAATTCAGTATTATCATCATATAAACACTCAAACCCACGTCATCTAATATCTGACGAATAATTTCACGTATCTTCGGACAAGCAAGTCACCCCCAGAATATATCGCTTCGGAACATGCGGGATCAATATTGCTTCAGCGTCATAATATGGACTGGTTCTGTATCACTGGGAATGGAACATATCGCCCGTTTTGTATTGTAATCTGTATGAGATTTCCATCTCTGACAAATATCTAGGCCATAACTCATTTAGTTGTGCCTCCCATGAAAATTAAACGTACCCTGCCCATAAATTCATCTGAGCAATTGATATGTGAGGTACATTGCAACGACACGAATGAAACGACGCAAAATCTTATTCACTTGATAGTTTTTGGCCCATCACGACGAATCTTTTCTTCCTCCGTCGTAGAAAATATTCGCTTGTTTTCTGCCTTGTAAATGACTGGCTTTTGTGAAGGATTGTATCTATATTATAGAGATTAGTCCATTTTATATACCAGACAGAGTCTGGGTGCTGATAAATTCATCTGAGCAATCGACTTGTCCTATTTGTCAGATCACTTTCCGCTTTCATACATGTGTACTACATGTATCATTTTCTTTCATCAATTAGTGATAACGGGAATAACACCAACAGGGAAGGCCTGTCAGTATAATTTAATTGGTTCCTTGTCCGTGGTGAAAAAGAAGTGAAAAAGTCACGATGGAAAATCCTCATTAAGAATTCTTCTCGCATCGACCTGTGAAAATCCCTTTCTATTTCTGGCAGCCACGAAAAGTTATCCAATTAGCATGCTCAGTAAAAAAAAATATAACCATTGATGATTTTCAGTTGCTAACTTTTCTTCGATTACTTAAACCATAATTCACTGTCTGCCTATACGGAAATAACTTACATCAAATTATACCCTGAAATGGCTGTGTAATACTATTCGTCTGCCAAATGTAACACTGATAGGCTGGGACTATCTAAATTAGTTTTGAACTAAGCGTAAGCATAGCTACCTAAGACAAATAGAATATGTAGTATAAATTGAGTTATCACCATAAATAGAGACAGTCTCTGCGAATTTGGTTTAAATGATGATGCGTGTCGACTTATTTAAATGTCGACCATCTTTAATTTCAAGATGGCCACCACTGTTATATAGGACCGATTTAATAACATTTTCGCTTTATCTATACGTTACATTCCGTGGATTTCGTGTTGCTTGTGTCTTATCTTGGTAGGATTCAGAGTCCTATAATTTTACATCGTGCCACGCAATGACTACGTTCGCCTATTTTTCTTGACCTCACTGAAATATTATTGCGCGCAATGTTTATTGCATCCCCGTCACACATCAACGAAACTACATAGCTTAATAATTTCAAATGTATTTAATATAAACAAAAATGCGATAAATTGAGATTTTTCGAAAGGTTAAATCATACAAAATCTCACGTTAACCCTGCATGACCCGGAGATGGCCATTATCTCCGCCCCCACCAAACTTCCGCCGCAACTCTTGCCCGGAACGAAGAAGAGAGCTGACACTTTCGGACTTATCCGCGAATTTATTGGCATTATTTGCAGAATCATAGGTGCAAAGAGTCATGGGAAAATTCAAACGGCGGCCACATGTAATCAGTAAGTCGTGTTTTCGGTCTTTTATCTCCATATTTTCTTACCTAAAATGACATGAGAGTATTTATTTTGCCAATCTCTATTATTCTCGATATTATTTAATTCTTGAGGGAATATATCGAAAAATAAAATCCGAAAAATCGGTCCAAGAAATAGACAATCGAAATGGGACCAAGGTAATGGATTTCGAAAAGATGACGTAATGGCGACCATCTTGGATTTTTTTAATACATTTATATGTTTTGTATCCTCACATGTATTCGAGCACATATAATGCATTTTATACAATATTCCTTTCGAAATATATCAACAACATCCCGCGTGACAAGGTATTCCAAAGGTGGCATATGTCATAAGTTTCACAAATTGCTCCGTGTATTTGTGGCACATTCTCGATTACCTAGATGTATAACGTCTTGTAGTGCCATCCGCCAAGTCTCGTGATGTCAGTATTGACTTCGTCAATTATATTCAAGGTACTTTGACATCTAGGATCCAAAATCATGCTAAACAGTAAATCGCTCACCAGCATAAACAGTCAACAACCCAGCTATCCAGACGTAATCAACACAACACACCAAAAACATGCACATACATTAAAATGTATACAACAAACCGATTTCTCTCAAATAGCCTTCTTTTACCCGACTAAAAAGATCTTCTAAAGTAGCTGCTTGATAAAATGAACCTCTCACAATATCACAATACCGTCTATCAGAATATGTTTCACTGTGAGATGTTCGTGGCATGGAATCCACCTTGGGGCTGGTTCCTTTTTCAGTAAATGTTCGTGACCGGGTATGGTCGATTCTACATCCCTTGATCATGGCTTGATCGAAACGTTTCTGGCTGTTCAGATGAGTATAGCAGTATAAAACGGTTGAAGAAGCTACCACCTACTGCATGTACAGTGAGTGAGTGAGCGAGTGGAATATTGGGGCGACCATTATATACGACGGACAATTAACCATCTCTCACTAAAGCTGTATGTCCAAATATACCGTTGTCTGGGGTTTCTCGATATTCTATTCTGCCTTTCTTGAAATGAGGCCTTGCAGCGGATAATTTCCGGTACTTCGCTACTGATCAGCCAAGTCTCCCGTTTCCCGTATCACACCAGCTAGGGTACGTATAGGCTACCTCGGATGGCTTCAGGTTTATCGAAGTAACGCTTGCATATCTCTCTTCTAATTATGCATATTTTCTTTTATGAATTAGACGATGATCAAGATGAAGTTACGCATATCGAGGTGAATAGACAGAAATTGGATTTCTAACCCGATGACGATCTTAGGGGCCGTCTTCTTTCTATGGTGTAGATGGTTAAGTCGTCTCCATTGTGGTACTTTTGATGTAACACGCAATGATAACGCATTTGTCCATTTGAAAGCTTAGATATCAGCAACCGCATTAGCTAACATTGCATAATTTATCCGAAGATGACATTCCTTGAATAATCTGAATTTCTCTGTGCTAGTATCGCTACTCCACAATGAAAAATACGTAGTCCTCCGAAACATTACTCCAAAAGATGTTTTACATCGTTACATCTACGTTTAGGAACTATATATTTTACTGCTATAATTTCGCTTTTATGAGGACCAATTTATCTCATCCTGCTGGAGGAAAAAGAAAGAAGAAAATCAATATTGAGGACAGCATTGGACAATGGAGAAAGTCTCATTAAGATTTGTCTTCGTATCCTCTTGAGAATATGCCCTATATCCATGGCTTAAGCACACCTTGGTGAGAATAATTGGATGGCATAGCATAGTAATGCTAACCATCATTGTTTGTTAGAGATTCATTATTGGTATTTATTGATGACATTTGGAAGAGAGTATTAAAAACGACTATCCGTTCTACATGAGGATTTCGCTATCTCATTTCATCCGTTTGGAACATATCCACTGCATCTTAGCGATTATTGGTTAGTGTAACTATTAATCAAGATGCCCGCATTATTCCGGCATCTTGCGAAATTTGCACATGGCGAGATTTCGTTGGTATGCACAGGCACATGGTGCACATAGTGGTCGCTTTTCAACAGTTTGTCGATCCCACGTACAAGAATATTCCATCCGACAATCAGCCCCCGTTGTTAAATGTCGCCAGGTACTATTCTGCCAAAATATCAGTATGTGAGGTGATTTGAATTCTTTCCGGATTATGCCGTTCAGAATGGATCGTATCGCTTTGAGGATAAGGGGATTTCTTCTAGCTAGATGTGCATGTATAATCACATGTATGTAGTTGGTACTACAGACAGGGACAGGGAATTCTCTTTCTGTGATACGATATTACATAGAATATTATACCTGGATTTCAATTTCGTTCGGCGCCTTGCTGGGGAATGGTAATCAAAGGGTTATGGGCTTTGACTGAAACTATTGGTCGTTAGATAAACATGAATTATATCCTAAGGGGTTGTGGTTTACTTCTGGCCTCCATTACTAAATAACAACACTAACAACAATAGATATTGCACGAGTACGAGGGGAACGAAGATGATTATTATAGGCTGTAGTTCAGTATTCCGCTGCTATATTCTCTTCATTACAAGGAGATGTGTCCGATGTGACGAGACAGAAGAATTTCGGGGCTGTAATATCCGTATAGCTAAATCGGTGACTGAGGGAGACACGGAAACAGTGTCAATTGATAGGAATATAGCTTACCTTCCTCAATTCATTCGATCGGTAGGCAATTTCAAGTAGGATTTAACGTCGTTTTTAACACTTTTTTTGTCATGCCACGGCGGTGTCTACATGTGCCAAGACACGATGGCGTTCACAGTTCTTTTGATGCTGGACACTGATCAGCCCAGCCAGTAAAGCACTCAACTGAGGATCAATGGAAAGGCAATGAGATCGAAACCTTGATCCTTGCATCATATGATATCTCTTTTTGATTGCCAGCTCAAATCGTTGAATAATTTGTTTAGCTACCCCAGGTAAGACATTTTGACTCATTTATTTCTACTTTCAAATGAAGAAACCATAGCAACCATCGAACCATACCTGAATGGTTATAGGCTGTCATACATCACTAATGTGACCAACTCGCTTTGTGTTTACTTTTTCGTCGCAACCTGAAATCGCACCCTCATGTAAATAACTTGTTTCAAGCTTTTACACAAGTTGTCCATGTCGTGAATCCCACTCCCTGTCCACACTACTGCTGACGGATTGTAATATACTCATATCCTAATGTTACAAGATTCATTTATTGAAATCAGACCTCTGATGAAAACGTGTTCATTTGAAGTAACAGTGGTGCTTTTCTCATTCACTACAAGTCAATCCGATTTCGAAACATCTTCGCATTCACCAAAATTTATATAGACAATATTCGTGTTTGGTTAATCCCGATATAATTGAAGCTGGGCAAGATACAACCACATTCACTGCACTTGAAATACATCATTGTCAGTGCAGATGGAACGTTATATTTTGACTTAAATATGGAGCCGAGAAGACTAAATCGCCAGGCCTACCAGAAGATACTCCTGATTGCATCGAAACAGTATGTTATTGAATGGTCTGCGCGAGAAAAAGTTGAATCTACAGTACTCGCTGATTGGCTGTCTACAGTACTCGCTGATTGGCTGGACCGCAACAAGAGCACGGTAGATGAAACAATCCGCCATGGCTGAACTATAACTGTTCTATTGTAAATATCACTATACGCAGGCGCTTTCATAAACCGGTCAATGCAAAGCCCTTTCCTTCTCATTCACTAAACGCTATATAGACGAACTTCTCGCTGTGGATACTCGCTATATAAATGACGCATTGAAGGAGATATATCCACCGTCACTGGATTTCAAAGAAACTACAGATAGCCCTATGACACATCATATTTAGACCTACACCTCTATAAAAATGAAGCGGGCCTTATCTCTCGTCGACTTTATGATAAAAGAGATGTTTACAATTTCGACATTGGTAACTATCCCTTTCTGGACAGCAATAATCCGGTGGGACCTGCATATGGCGTATACAGATCTCGCCTAGTAGCATTTGCTAGATCTTGTGTTAAATGTGACGATTTTAATCAACGTCACAAAACATTATTGCAGAAACGTATAAAACAGGGCTATACATCCAAGCGTCTCCACTCAAAGTTTCGCAACGTCCAATTAATCGAGGCACTTTCTCGATGCCTTCGAGATGGATCGAGAAATTTCTCGGCTGAAACTGGGAGGGCAGAACCGGGACCCCTGGCGACGGCTCCCAGGTTGCTCCCGGTTCTATCTCGATCGAAACGTCCCGGTTTTCGAGATGGATAGGAAATTGAGCGGTAATCTCGAATATCGGGGCCAATTTAGAATCCAGACAACAGATTTTTATAAAAGATTCTTTCCATGTTAATCATCACTTAATCGATATATCTAGGTCCTGATCTCTCCTGAATCCAATTGAACGAATTTTCATTATCTATATTATAAATTATGAATATATAAATGAATGTTCTTCTCTCACATCGATAATTGATTGCATATCAGACTAGTAATAATAATGATATGGAAGCAAGCGTTATTTGTCGTGGATCGTTTCAACCGAAAAATAAAATCTAGTTAAGTGTTTGACCAGAGTATTAACCTTGGTGTTCAATTTGTTTTATAATTTGGAATTATTCATTGCATATTCCATTTTTCTGTCGTGTGATATATATAGATTATCACTACGAGTGCTCATTTATCTGATTTTTATCACACGAGTTTGATAAAACCCATATGAAACGAGCTTTAGCGAGTTTCATATGGGTTTTATCAAACGAGTGTGATAAAAATCAGATAAATGACCACGAGTGTTATAATTTATTTCTCACATCAAAATAATGTTGAAAAATATCCAAAAATATAGTTAGAAACTGTAAGGGTGTGATACAGGTTTTGTATCACATGGGTGTATCACATTGCTTTTGGCTGCAGTGATGTGAGAAAGTTCAAATACGGAGATTATATCAACAAAGTTTATTTCTGACATAAGCTTGCCTTGAAGTGGTTGGCGGAAATACTGACAATCGGAACTAGAGGTGTTGATAATTCACACCACAATCGATCTGTGAAAGACCGTCCGCTTGAAATAACAGCGAAGGGAGTGGGGTTAATAATTTCTTTGAAAGAAAAAACTGAAACAACACTAGCGGCGGGACTTGATAATGTATTCACGTTCTATTAATTGTTGCTGATTTCATGTGTCTAGGAAATTAACCAAATAATGAAAGTAATTACCGGCTAATTCAGAGAGCAATCACGCTTCAGGCCAACGGTTACATACATTTTACTATAAACGATACCGCATGTTGTTTGTGCGAAAGGCTGATAGGGAATGCTAAAAAACTTCGATCGAGCGTTTATATTCTCCGGTTTCTAGTGAATTACAAGCCGCTCCTGTTGTGTTCATAACCACTTTATTTCTGAATACGGGGAAATATCTGACGACAGAGATATCCTATTCTGATACACTATTCCTGAACATATGAAATTTTATTCTAGACTTGCAGAATTTATTTAGTTCCTGGACGTATCTCAAAGTGATTCAAATTCTAAAAAAACAAGTTCGAAATAATTAATGATGAGCCAGTTTATACAATTTCACTTGGTGTTGTTTCATTCGGTCCATTCATGACGCGCAGAGAAATTGCGCTGTCAGAGCAAGTATGCGAATACAGATCTCTGGAGGGAATAACAAAATAATATCAAATTATTCCATGTTCAATCTTATTAATTATCCGTGTTTAAATGCATATATACAGAGTATACAATATAACGAGCACATGCCTTCCGAATGATTCAAGCTTTCATTTGATGGCATCTCGATTCCTTTCTCGAAGAATGTCGAGTTAATTCGAGGGGGATCGAGATGGTCTTGCGCTTCGAGAGAAAACCGGGACAACAATCGATAGAGATAAACCGGGACCCTTCGAGACGAGATATTTATCGGTTTTACTCGTTTATCGAGAAACCGTCTCGATCGATTGGACGTGACCCCTTACGTTTCGTAACTTGTGTCTAATTCCACTTAAACCGGGGCTAGGGGCCGCATGAACGCATGTACTTCAATATTCTCGTGGCGTTCATACGAACAGTCACAACCAAAGCGTGACTGAGATACATCATTCTCTAGATGGCGGCTTTACAACGAATACCATATGGATTAATAATACTGATCAGCGATACGGATTTTATACTTTTGGAACATCGTGATGACTTGCCGGCATCATTAAAAACTGTTGATCGCGTATCTCTTGCAGAAAACCAGCCTATGTTTATGTACTGTGAATTTGGCGCTAATGCTGTTATACGGAATATGGAATAGGTCTCTGGATTATGAACGCGGATATTCTTCAATGGACGACGGGTGGATGATGAATTTCAGACCCGACGCTTGTAATTGTGCCTTTATAGAACTGAAAATGGTTGATCTGTGCGACATAAGAGACAATTACGTTTTCGGCTTTATCTTCCTCTTTCTGGATAGCAGTATTTCAGAAAGACCTGCATATGTTGCATACTTATCTCGCCTAGTAGCAGTTACTAGATCCTGGGAAAAACATGAAATTTCTCTCAATGTCACAGGACATTAATGCAGAGACTTGTCAAACAAGGATATTTCTCAAACACCTCCATTCTTTTTCATGTTTTTGATAAATATCGCACACCTATTGCACGATACGATCGTAGCGTACAAGATTTATGATGCTACGTTTGGTAACTTCTGCCTAATTTCATTTAACCGGGGACTAGGGGCGGTTTGAGCGCTTTGAACCGTGATGTTCCACAGCGTTCAAAAGAACATCACCATCAAAGCGTGAATGGGAGGAACTATACTCTAGATAACGCCTTGAAAATTATTTTGGCTTGAAGTGTGTACCTATATTGAATGACCCCTGAGCGTACTGTAAAAGCTTTGTAGTTGTTACAATGTCCTCAATTCTGTCGATCGAGGATAGAAACCCACGAACATAAACATTGTGCAGCACAATCTTACTGCCAACAATCCATAATCTTATAGCCAGTAAATCTCGCAATGCAATAGACACGGCCTACTGGACGTCCTTCGGTTAACTGCATCTGATCCAAGGACCAGATAATACCAGAATATCGATATCAATGACAGATATTGAAATAATTCCTCGGTTGGATAAAGCCTTTCATTGACATTGACCGTCGGATCAGAGAAAACCACAGATTTGTTATTGAGCAACCGGTGTGACTTGATAATTACTTCCGTCATTCAAACATGGGAATAATAAAACTGCTGTTTTGATTAGAGGCAATGATCAAAAATTTCTAGCTTATGCACACATGGACCCTGCTTGGGACTTCCATTTCTTGTAATTGCATGGTGCTCGTTATTTTTTGTTCGCGATACAAGAGGCAGGTCTGGTATTTAGCAAGCGACCATTATCCATAGAGTATTTCCGAACCGGCATATCAAGAGCAATTTAAAGGAGAAATCCCTTCAATTATTTTTTTTTCTTCAGGAATTGGCACTAAATAAATACTTAGTGAATCGTATGTGAGATGTTTCATTGAAAGAAAGCATTCGATGTGATTATTTAGTATGTGTTTACTTTTCGAAGAGGTTGTTGGATTATGCCATATTTGTACACGAAAGCGAGGCTCTATGGGCAGTGGGGCTGTTCTTCCATGAGACGTAACAGAAGTAAATCTTTAATATGAAATTTGACATCTTTAAATACAAAATAGTTGCTGATTTTTAGTAAACGGTGATAAAACAAATAAAGATTATGTCGACGGCTTCAGTCAAAGTCCACTTATTCAAAGTGGTCTTTAACTGAAATCCATTTCATAGCAAATATTTCTTCAGTGTCATTTATGCAGGATAATGTCTTCTCAATTTGGCACTGGTGCTGAATTTTGTTTAGAAGTATATTGAAGTGTAACGTGGAATTCTTAAATTTATTGTTGTACAAATATCGTTCTGCTACCAACGTCAGAGTGTTTAGGAAGTGATGATGTCTACCCCAACCTGCTATTATATTATTTTTTTGTGAGAGATCACCGCGTATTTTTACTGTTTCCTTCAGCCATATCTGCAAATCGAACCATAAACTTTGTACCACAGGACAAAGTAAAAACAAGTGTTCAATCGATTCCTTTTCTGATGAGCAGTAAGAACAATGGTTTACATCTCTTTTCCCAATTATATGTACAAAAAAACTATTTGTACACAATGTTCTTTGCAGTATTCGGTATTGGAAGTCTCTTAATTTTGTTTCCGTGGTAGTAGCATCTTCCAAGTTCACGTCGCTTTGCGTGTGAAGTATGTTATCCCATTTTCGGTCGCTTTTGTGCTAAAAGGCTCACTCGTATTATTTATTGTCGTAAAATATTTTACACCCTTTTTCTTGCCTCGCCAAAGTCCTTTATTCAATTCCATAGTTCAGGTAATGTAAAACTTTAACTGAAAACTGTTTATTTATAATGGTTGTCTATTCTTTAGGGATTGATCTCACGACACGTATATAATCCTGATATGTTCCTTTTATGTTGTATGTTTCTTTCAGCCTTCTGAAATCGAGAAACTCTCCGTTGGTGTCAAGAATATCTCCAATGTACATTATTTTCTTTTGGCACCAGTCTTTGATAAAGAAAGATTGTTTCAATTTACCGTTAAACCATAACGATTCGTCGAAAATGTCAGTTATGGCGGTGGGGATCAGTTTTATAGGTAAGATTCTCCAGGCTTCAAACGTAGATTTCTAATAGTTTTTATTAATTCCTTCATATTTTCGTCTCCCACATATTCGTTCTACTCGTAATTAAATGATCGTTAAATGGAGGCGACCGGCAGTTGGTTAACGCGAATTGAAAACGTTCTTCTGTATAAAATGGGATATTCCCTAAAAGACGTCAATTCACCAACAGCGGAAAACACGTTCGAGCGAGTTTTCCTTTGAGCGCGATCGAAGCGTGTATAAGACCATTATGATATAATTGCATTCAGGCATGTAATAGAGATTGTATGAAGTCGATATATATTACAAGAAAGAAGCTACTAACAGTCGTGTTGGAATTAAGATGGTCTTGTCATCAAACCGAAATATACGAAGAAGGCGATATATATTCTAACTTTGAAACTTGAAATTTTGTCTGAAACTTCCGACGTACCAATATGCCTTTACCAACATCAAAAACACATTCACCTTATCTACTAGCAAAAACTTAACGTGCCCGTCAACAACACGAAACACAATGAACATCATGTTTTTCGTATATAAAACGATGTCTTGCGGCAGTAATTTCCGTTACCAAGCTGCCGACGAAACAAGCCTCTACTCGTCTAATTAACTCAACGATGAGAACGAAAGAAGCACGCGTATGACTAAAGAGGTGATTAAGTTGTGATGCGATAGTCAGTTGAGGTCGACATATCGCTCTTTTTTTTTAATAATCCGGAGACTCTTTCGTATGGCACTTTCATCGGATAGATTCTTAGCAGTAATAAGCGGTTCACAGTTTGCAATGACGACAGCAAAACATCATATGACCCCGGCATCAAATCATCGCAATGGTAACCCAGTAACCGACAATGTAGTTGGCATAATTGTCCAAAAACAACATTATCTTATACGGAATATATTCCAAAAGAATACCATGCTGGCGAATACCATGCTTTTACGCAGTCGTGAAAAAGAGTTTGTCATTAAAGATATTTTTGTTTAATCGCATAGGTAAGTTCGATGTATATCTTTTATGGATAATAAATTATTCTTTACTGCAGATGAGCAATATTTCAGTGTACATATAACCACCATTATCAGCATAACGACTCTGAGTCTAAAAAAAAACCTGTAGGCTATACTCATTTGAGCAGCCAGAAACATTTCGATCAGGCAGTGTAGAATCGGCCACACGATTAACTCACGAACATTTACTGAAAAAGGAACCAGCCCCAAGGTGTATTCCACGCCACAAAGATCTCACAGTGAAACATATTCAAGTCGACTGTATAGATTTTAAGATTGTACGAAATCCTTTTTATCAAGCAGCTACCATAGAAGATCTCCTTAGTCGGGTAAAAGAAGACTGTATTTTAGGTTATTTGAGAGAAATCGATTAGTTGTTTTAATGTATGTACATGTTTTTGGTGTTGTGTTGATTACTTCTGGATTGCTGGGTTGTTGACTTGTTTTTGCTGGAATGCTTAGCATTCTGTTTGATCGTCGCTATATAGCTGCAATATTGCTGAAGGCGACATTAAACCGCAATTCTCTCTCTCTCGCTCTCTCTCTGGCCAGGGCTTTTTGGCGCCTGTCCAAAAAAGCATGTTTCACACTATACCAGGAAATGTAAAATATCCAACGTGGCCGCTTTTATGATGCCATAGTAACATCATTCTCAAAAAGGCATTTTTTGGTCGATTTTTCGAATTCTTTATATGTGTATTTTTTTAGTATTTTGCGAAATCAAATAGTTTTTGCTCACTTTTCTTCGCGAAAAAATGACGGAAACTGCTACCCCAAGTGCGCGTCATCTGGAATTTCCCCATGATCCTTTCTTCGGGGGGTTATGGAAATAGGTTCAAAATAACCCCAATATGATAAACTAAAAAGCCACGGAGTGTCAGCTCTCGGTTTTATTGTCGTTCCGGCGATAGCGCGGAAAGTTTGGTAGGGTGACCATAATGGCTCCCCGGGCCTGGTAGGGTTAACGTATCTTCAGAAGAAAACAACTGATATTTTTAGAAAACATACGGATAACAAGATAATAAAGCTTCAAGCAAAGTAAGATTTATCGGGCAAAAGCGTTATTCGTATCCATCATGCATTATTAAGGTTTATTCCATGTGTCACACATTACGTTGTTAGATTCGTCCATGAATCTGATGCATTTATGCTGGTATCTGCGCTAAAACGTCGCTCCTCTGCAATGAAGAATGAGTTTTTATCCATATAATTATTTTCTGAAATTGCGATAGTTTGATTTTTACAGAATTTGGGAGCAATGTGATTCACTAATAATGAATTGCTTTCAGAAGATATTGCAAATTCGCTGATTTATTGACTCCGTAACACATTCCTTGGTGCTCTAGGAGGTATACGTGTAAAAACTCCCACATAATACATTTCCTTATAAACCGATTTATCTCATTGTGCTTGTAGAAAAAAAGGGAAAACATCAAGGTTATTATTGATGATAAAAGTTGGTCATTCGAAAAAGGCTCATTAAGCCTACTATGCCTGGGATGGGGGAGACCATGATGACCAACCTTGCCAAACTTTCCACATTATCTCTGAAATGACAAACTCTGCGTGCTGAAACTCAGTGACATTATAGTCTATTACATTGTGGATATCTGGAGCGTATTTGTATATCCCTCCGGGAAAACGAAGATGATTAAAATCAAAATGGCGATCATGTTGGGGTATGGAAAATTGGTTTTCTTATTTTATTTCAAAATGTTGGCTTTTCTGTGGATAGAATTGCGTAAAAAATATTTCGCATCGGATAATTGTTTCCTGATATTCTATACAGTTTTTTACGGAGAAAATTAGCGGCAATAAAATGATAAAAATCACAAATCGAAAAAAACGACAGTACAATGATGTCATCAAATGGGCCATCTATGATTTTTCTAATATATTTTGACCGAGATATATATTGTGGAAAGCTTAGGAAGTAAGAAAGAGATTTAGGCGGAGGGGCGTAATGGCCCTTTGCGAGTCCTGGGCAGGCCTAAACTATACCAGGCGTCGAAGGGTTGAGATTTCTCCTCCTATCCTCGTTTTGAAATTCCTCCTATCCATTGACCAAGCCCACCTTGCATAAGATGAATGGATGGTCAAAGTTATTGTTAGACAGCTTTTATATTCATCTACTGATGATATTCTGCAATGACTCCATATGCGATTTTCAGACTTCGGGAGATTTTAAAATCTTTCTATTCCACTTCTTTTGGAAAATGCCCCATGCTCCTTGAGATTACTGTTAGGTGTGGTTGCTTTGTTAGGCAATATCGATCAAAAACTATTGATCAAGCAACACCTTTATCAAACACACCTCACTATTTTCCTATTCATGGCATTTCTCCCCACACTGGTGTAAATTTCTCTTAAACAAAATGGATATGATAAGTTATCAAATCAGCAATCGGACTTACCAACTTTTGGAATAATACAAACGGCAGCCCTAGATAATGAGGTTGATTCTATTGGAATTCCGTATGGCGATTTCAGACCCTCTATCTGTGCTTGTGTGAGAAAGCTGTTTCAATCTTTGTGAGATGCTGTGGGTAATTACAAGCGTCTAGTCCGTCATTCATAAGCCAGCCGTCGTCCATTAGAGAATATCCGCGTCCATAATCCAAAGACCTATTCCATTTTCCACATAACAGTATTAGCACCAAATTCAAAAAGACAATCATAGTATACATAAACATAGGCTTGTTTCCTGCAAGAGAGAAGCGGTCAACAGTTTTCAATGATGCCGGCAAGACATCATGATGTTCCAGAAATATCAAATCCGTATCGCTGATCAGTATTCTTAATCCATAATATTCGTTGTAAAGTCGTCATCTAAAGAATGATGTATCTCAGTCACGCTTTGATTGTGACTGTTCATATGAGTACCATGAGGATCTTGAAGTACATGGGGTCATACGGCCCCTAGCCCCGGGTTAAGCGGAATTAGACACAAGTTACGAAACGTAGCGCCATAGATCTTGCACGCTACGTTCGTATTTTGCTATCAGCATGCGATATGTATCGCCAAATTTGAGAAACTTTGAGTGGAGGCGCTTGGTGGAATAGCCCTGTTCACCAGCTTCAAAAAATTGTAGGATATATTCTTCTGAGTAGCCAGAAACGTTTCGAGCAAGCCATGATCAGGCGATGTAGAATAGACCATAATCGATTAGCTCCCGAAAAATTTACTTAAAAAAGGAACCAGTCCAAAGGTGTATTTTATGCCACGAAGATGTCACAGTGAAACATATTTCTGATCGTCTATATAGATTTTAAGATTGTAAGAGATTCTTTTTATCAAGCATTTATTTTAGAAGATCTTTTTATTCGGGTAAAAGAAGACTGTATCTTTGGTTATTGGAAGAAATTGTTTTATTTTGAATACTTAGAATTTTGTTTGATCTTCGCTAAATAGCGGAAATATTGCTGAACGCGAGGTTAAACCTTATATCTCTCTCTCTCCCTTTTCTCTGGAACAAAACACATGCAAATCTATTGCATTATGTATCAGCCATCTCCTGATTGTCTCGTTATTGCCAAACTCAGATCCATCATATATGAAACAACGAATGGATCTGAAGGCAAGAAAATGGTATTGATATTGTACTCGCTATTTAGAAACTAATACTTCAGTATCTGGGGTCATGTATTTGGAAATACTTGTTCCGGTTTTTGAGTTTTCTAGACTAGATAAATTCCAGTTTCTCTGTGTATATTGCGAAATCATACTGCTGGTATGCACATTCACATTTTGTGCTAGAGATCATGTGTTCTCGTCATTGGAGATGTCCACATGAAGCCCCATAAACAAAGTATGTCTGTTATACAGAAATATAGCATTGGATAATCGCTCCTGTCTCTTGAACGGTAAATGTATTTACGTCTAGATTACACCGTTACTACCACTATGCGTGTAATCGCTTGCTATGTTCTGCTGGTATTTACTTAATTAATGGCGTAGACACTGTCGGATTCAATGCTCATTGTTCACCAAAAGATAATAATCCTACTAACAATGGTTATTATATCAGCATGAAGGGGATTAACAGGATGATTAGAGGTTGTAATTCATCATCTCGAACTTTAGTCTCTTCTTTCAACCACATTCCCAGTGACATGAAATCTAGTTGGCATTTCCATTCGTTCTTGTCAGTACACAGAGACGAAAACTGGTGATCAAAGGAAAAGCTTAAGAAAACCATTCTGACTAATCACGGTCAATGATTTAACATTCCGAAAAAAAATGAAAAAATATAGACTGATGATCCATAAATTACAACACATATAAGGGAAGTAGACTGATAAAGACTGATGACTGAGCATTGGAATCGAATCTTTGATCGCTATATCGCATGGTCTCTCCCTGTAAACACCAGCTCAAATCGTTGAATATACAGCTTAGTGACTGCAAGAAAAGTATTCTGACTCATTTATTTTATCTTACACACGAAGAATTAAATTATACAAACGATTGAGCCAGAATGATTATATATTGCCATATATGTACATTACTAATGAGGAAAATTCTCTGCATGCTCAGAAGGGTTGTCATTTATACATCCGCAAGGATACCGTTTACATTTATTACTGGATCTCGCGGTCTCAATACCGGATACAGACCTCCGACGAAAACGTATTCTTTCAGTGTAGCAGTCGTATATTTTTCCGTTCACGGCAATTTTAACTCCATGATATTGACGCACACAAGTATTAACCATACAAGGCCTGGATGATACCCCCCGAACTATTTATTTTCGTTAACACTCGGTATACCGGGCTAGATCACGCTAAATCTGGAGCAAGTTAAAGATGACCGTTTTTCTCCTATTTTTTTACCGATTTCCTGACTATTTCTATTTTCGATACTTTCTCTCAAAAAAAGAATTAAAATGACAGAGAATACTTAGATTTAAAAAAAATGCTATATTAACTTATTCATTTTAAGCAAGAAGATTCCAGAATCGCCAAGAGCGAGCAGGATCGATATAAATTAAGTGATGTTGTCTGATTTCCTCGCCATTTTTATCTGGCAATCACCGTCAGCAAATAGAGAGCCATTGGCCATTGCACACTTTAGTTTTCTGGCACTTTATATTGGGTAAAATCGTTAATCGTTGGTCAAAAAAATTTCCCAGGGATATGTACATGTGTCACTTAATTCACTGTCTACAAATAATATTCAGCTATTCAACTCGTCCATCTAACGACCGCTATAAATACGTGGTAGAAACACAGAAAAAGCATGGAATCCTAGAATTCCGGTCGGGATACCAGTCCCTGGGTCATTATACCAATAGGCAGATACACCACTATATCGTTCCTCCTTCCAATCTGCTTCAATAAATCACGATCTCATCTTGCATCTCCCGAGAGAATATCAATACTGATTCCGTTGAATCCTCCCCAGAGAAAAACTATAAATCAACGCCGTAATATTTGAAAACTACCTTGTGTTTGTCATTTCACCGTCCTACTTCAATTAACGCCAGTCATTCGTACGGCATCGATATGGTCCTTATCGTCGCTAAATAACACAGATCTCAAAAACACTTGGCACGGCATTAAACCGAGCGGAAGCCAACTGGATGCAACTGGAGACTGTAGTGGTCCCAGTCCCGGTTTACTGCTGTTGAGGGTCGAACGTAATGGTTTTTAATCAGTACAAGAGCCTAACTGGCACCATTGGCACAACGTGTTCCACCACCCTTTTAATGTTGCGTTTAATTGAGTTGCTAGTGGAATGAGTTGGCATTCGGACCTCAATCTTTCTTGGTCCTGACACATCGGTTCCCACTGACGCATCCCCTAACAGAGAAGTGATCTTCATTTATTTGTTTTATCCGAATTGACCTTGACCTTTGACCGTTCGACATGAATGGGGTTCTTATTTGCCATAAGCCTGAATTTATTTCCGAAGATTAATCATAATCCACATCATTGAACAGAAGTAATATCACAGACAATGTTTTCAATAATTTCTTGTTTTGGAAGTCACAATGACGTTGACCTTTGACCTGTTGACCTCATTGTCTGTACAAAGGGAAAGTTGATCGTTCAGTACTGTTTAGTTCCCAAACTATCAAGACTTTTCAGAATGGCCCTAATACTGCATGGTTCGGTAGAGTAACTGATTGATACAGCGTGGAAATATTCAGTCAGCACTGTAACTTCATTGAACCGTTCAGCACGGTCAAGAACTAGCAATTTCCATCCCGAGACTGATCAGTTCTGTATAGGTTCTGAGCTGCATTGCTCAATTGCTGTGAACAACCGCCCTACTGTTGGCAGCATAGAACTTTACAGTAAATGCTTGGTATCGTAACTCTATACAGCCCAGATGCTGAGTGCAGTACAGTCAACAACAGGTTAGAACCAGTCAGAAAGGTGCAGTTATTGTACAGTTCTGATCAGTCGCATGATTGTCAGCGTACCTGAAATTTCGTCTCTCAGTGATGTATCATTTCTAATCTGAAGATACACAACCATTACTAATAAAACAACCATTATTCCACGGATTTATCCGGCACGTCTACTATCAATGTCATTAGTAATCCTCCACAGGGGAAGACTATCTTTCATCGCGGTAATATCTGAGAGAAAAATTGTTTGCCGTTACGCTTTCCTAATTTCGTCATCGACAGCCTTTCATACGGTATCGATTCGATCATTATCGACGTTAAGTAACATAGAACTCGGTAACACTTGACGCGGCATTAAACCTAGCGGAAGCCAAGTGGATGCAATTGGAGACTGCAGTTTTTCCTGATTTGCTGTTGGAGCGAATGAGTGTATTTTTTTTTAAGTAGAACAACATAGGATCTATATGAATATTTGATGGAGTTGATATCAATATCTGGTTCAGGAGTATCCTGTGGAAGTGGACTTCAGGGAATGGAATTATTCACCTGGAATCACTCTTAAAATAAAAGCAGCTCTATCTGTACCTTATACCTGACGATACACAACCATCCAGAAAAAATATCTGTATAAAATGAATAGGAAAACCATTTGACACGATTTTCCCATGGGTATAACACCAAAATATATCTCATACATCACTCTCGTGCAATGTCTGACATATCGATCTCCACATATAACTTAGTTCTTTTAGCACAAGCCATCACCCAATTGGTTATCTGGGATACCAATAATAGTCTTCACTGTATAACACCGAATCAATCTCCCTGAGCGATTTTTTTGCATGTCATGTTGCTAAAATTCAACTACTGGTCCTTCGGTAAAAGAAACGGAATATTTCAATGAACGACAGCATCTACTGAATGGCCGATAGGACATCTTTATTCAAACTGCTGGCGGCCTTCTGGTATACTGGAGAACGTGTACGCATCCTACTGTAGCTATTAAGAGTCTCGGGAATGGGAGAGTTGGAACCACACATGCACTTGTACGTCATTCGTTGAACGTGGACCACTTTTTCGTGCATTTATTGCACGGTGGTTTGTCGATGAATATGCTGAACTTTTTGCTGCGAAGAGGACCTCGTCTAGAGATGGAATGCTGCACTCTTGAGATGCTCGAATATCGTTGATCTCCCACATCCATCCCAAGTTTACTCAAGTTTAATTGGATTAGCTTATATTAATCAATCGCCTAGGGGGCTATGCTGCATTCGTAGAAACACAAATGTATGCATAATAAATTATGGTCTTTTGGAGATTCGAAACTAACGATTTCAATGTATAGCATTATGGAGAATATATTGCGGATTTGGTTTTATTACCAACTAGTTGCAGGAATATGATGCCCCTTTCTATTTGTTTATTCTGTTTTCTCAACATGAACTGCATTATAAATTAGAGAATAAGTAACTGACGAAAACGTAACTTTTCAGTCACGCCCTCATGGCTGCCATTTTGAATTTACCCAGGTTTAATTGGATTGGCTTATATTAATCAATCGCCTATTGGGCCGCAGAAACACAATTGTGTGTATTGTAAAATATGGTGTTTTGGAGATTTGAAACTATTATGTTTAATATATAGCATTATGGAATGTATCAGTTGAGGGATTTCTTTTCATTACTTACAAAAATATGGTGTTCATAGCAACAGTCTACGGTACTTCCATGTCTGATCATGTCATCGTACATGTACCATCGATGTTGTGGGATGATGGGATGTTGGAAATGCTAAATGCTGAAGGTTGAGTCGATGTTAGTCCCGCTTTCAAAAGGCAGCGATATCATTCTATACTCGAGTTTAAACAGAAATTATCGAGTGTTGCCAGCAAATAAAACTGGTTACTCGTACACACGATTTAAGAAACTGGACAACCGGAGAATTTGATCGTGTGTACCAGGCCTAACGTTATCTTTCTGTCTGTGAATGATAGGCTGGCCAAAGCGATCATTTTCTGGTTAAATGCCCGGCGTCGTACGGATTAAATTTTCCACCAAAACAATACACCTACATATATTTTTCGAATGACAGGTACATTGGGCGGGCCTCGTCGGCTAACAGTTCCTCTCTTTGTAATGAATATATATGTTATATTCTTACTTGAATCTGCGTTCTGAATACGCTTCTTGGGAGACCGGACAAAGGCTTATGGACCTCGATTGAATCTGTTTCTCTCTTGACTGGAAAATATAGACTGTAGTTTTGCAGGGATTTACCTAATTAGTGGCTCATACTCCGTGTCATTCAATACAAATTGGTCACCTAAAGTTAACAATTGCTGTTGCATGGGAACGAGGGGATTAACAGGATGATTGTAGGCAGTAATTCAGCATCTCGATGTTCAGTGGTCTCAATTGTGGGGAGATGGGCCGTGTAAGAGGCGGCTAAAACAATCTGACTGTTAGAAAATCCATATAGCCAAAGCGTTGAAGGATGGAATGCGGCAATATACAGCGCCAATTCACAGAAATCAATGCCTACCTTTCTCCAATTCATGTTGATCGGTTGGTATGATACTCTTTAAAGTTGTTCTACATGTATGATGTTTTTATCTCTCGCCTTCCACCCAAATTCTGAATGACATGAATTTTATGCCAGTTACCGTTTCCATTAATTCTTGTCAGTACACAGACACCAGAAATCGCGATCACGCCCAATGATTTAGGAGCCCGAAAAGAATTTCAAAAATAGACTGACTATCTATGGAAAAACATTGGATCGAATCTTTAATCGCTATATCGCATTGGATCTCTTTTTGAACGCCAGCTTAAATCGTTGAATAACTACAGCTTAGTGATTTTGGCTCATTTATTTCTTCACACAAATGGAGAAATAAATTATAGCAATACTAGAGTACTTCTAGATTGTCATATATGCAAATTACCCATACGGCCAATTATCTGCATCCTCCGGTATTCAAGAACATCCTGAAATTTGCACCCCGTGGTCAATAACTTGTTCTAGACTTACACACAATTTCCACTATTCAGTCGTACATTTTCCCATCCACGGCAATTCATCCCCACGTGTTAAACCTACAAGTCCTGGACGATTTCACTTCACCCCTATTTAGTTTTGCTACCCTTTTGGCATAGAGGCTGAATGTTTCCATAATATATATGTGCATCCTCCTCTACGAGAAAATCTAAAATAAATCAAAGATGGCCATTTTTCGTCTGTTTCTTTGACCGATTCCCAGGTATTTTTTTTTATTTTCGATATTTGATCTCGACAAGTAATTAATACGATAGAAAATAACTAATTTTATGCCATTTTAAACAAGAAAAATTACATAAAATGGACAGAAGAGTCGAAAACACGACCTTATGATAACTCGTGACCGCCATTTAGAATTTTTCCATGAAATTTCGTACGTAGGATTATGCAAATACTACGAAAATGACACAATACAATTTGCGAAAAGTCAAAAAGTTTCATCTATCTGGTTCTCTTTGTTCAGAGCTGCGGTGAAAAGTTTGATGGCACACCTAGGTTTTGTTGGGTGTGAGGTACAGCGTATACCGTATCACAATTCTGGGTATGCTCATATTAAATGACATGGGTAAGTGTTTAATTTTCAGCCTGAGTACGCCATGCAAGTAGGTGCGCTTCACAGTCTCTTTGTTGCGTACCCTTGAAACTCGTTCATTTGAAAGTGGTAGCCTGCAAAGGTGGCAGAAAGGTGTAATGGAAAACTAAGTCCCCCAGAAAGGTGTAATGGAAAAAAGTCCAATCGGATACATAATTCGAAGAGCGGGGATCCATACAAGAGTGTCTAGGACATTATATATGCATATCTTGTGACATTAGAACGTGGAACTCTTTGTACTCTCAAATGTACACGGGAAAATAATCAAAGTATCCAATGAAATTAGGTTAGAGTTTGCTAGAGGAACACGAACCAAATATAGTTTTAAGAAATCCATATTCATGGGCATAGATTCCACATCCTCACAGATTGTGAACATGGTTACTGCTATGTCTTAGAGGAATTGTTGTTTGGCTTTATGTTGATGTCTATACTATTTTTCCCGAACACTGGAAACTGTCAGTAGGTTACATGTGGAAAATCAATAAAATGCCAAGTTGCAAAGAAGGTACTATTAAACGCAACAAATAAAGTGATGAAACAATATGGCGGTATAGTGAACAGAATTTATATTACACCGCGGAACAATATTCTGATTGTATATCTAAAAACATCACAAGAACAACAAAATATCCCGGTTATGATTTCTATCTCGGCCACACCGTTATTGAGACAATCCAAGGACGTCTACAACGGTAGTCAACAATCCAACATCAATCTAAATACTATCAATACAACACAATTAACACCTGGCATTATTTCGTGACATGGAACACACATGGGGGGGGGGGGGGCTGGTTATTCTTTTAATAAACGCTCGTGAGTCGAGCGTGTATGGTCGTTTCACACCGCCTCATTATATTAGTCCATCATCCTAAGTTCGTTTTCGGCATCGAACCTCAACCCACGGTATAGAAAATGTTCATTGTGATTTTTTGTTAGATCATACATAGACACACACGACTAGGGTGGGTGGACGGTTTGAAACATGGGTAGGTAATGTGCTAGAGGCGCTTATAGCAGACAACGGCAATTCTCAATTAACGCGAAAATTAGGGGGTAGGGGTAACAAATTACAACATATTTCGGAGGTTACGTCTTCAATGGTTACATGTAATGTCTCATTATTAAGGTATTTACTTGGGCTGTCTCACAAAGCAAACCTTATATTGATTGGTCATGATTCGGCTGATATGTAGGTCAGTAGGTCATTGTGTTGATTTCAAAGCGAAAAAACGCGACAAGTGTTCTTTCTTGTCAGTTGAGTGCACAGAAATGGGCATCAATTTGCAAAACGAATACCTATAGATTCTCTACATATCATGTACATGTTTTTGATGAAATAATTTGATCGTCTGCCTAAAACCGATTCTTCTCCAACTTGTTTGTGAATCAAAGCAATTTTGAACAAACTTTGTGGAAATTAAGGGGTAGGGCAATCACATCAAAACTTTAGCTTAAACTTCAGCTTTAAATTTTGCTATTACCACCGTAAACGTATTTATATGGAATAAGATCTACAATGCATGAAAATCAAAACGAATACGATTGGCCTGTATTATGTAGGTCAGTAGGTCACTGCTTTGTTTACAAAACAAAAAGCCGCTGAGCATTTTTCAAGGTAATACAAAGATATTCTTTATCTGAAGTCGACTATATATACATCATGTACAGGTGTTGAATACGGGTTCCCCATGAGAATAAGTGTCGTTATTAGAAGAAAATTAGATGTTGACGAACGGCGGACGGTTTAACTAGTCTTCTGTCTCACTCTCTTCTTCCTCATCATCGCTTGCATCTTCGTTATCGTCCTCCACTTTATATGGGTTTTGGCAATCATCAGATCCCGAACATTTACAAGAGTCAATACATGGCATCTCATTCAGCTTACATTGACAGGGTCGTCTTGTACATGCCGATTTTGAGCAATTACAGGACAGGAGTTCAATCACTGATGATGGAGCTTGGTCCTTCGTCATACGAACTGGGACAAGGAAACCATCGTCGTCCAGCTGTCATCCATTGTCAATCGGTGGAGGAATGTCTGCCTTTGGTACGATCGACTTCTTCCAAACGAAGCATTGGTAGTTGACTCTCTTCAAATGACAGTTAAGACTGTCTGATGTTGGTGGTAGAGCTGTGTTTTTGAGTTGCCTTCTACAAAAGAGGTTATAACGCTGACTGTCAACACCTCCATCGACATTCTCACCACCATACAGGGCTACAACAATATCTTGGCACCCTTGTAAGGCATCATTACTCAGTTCAATGTCGTTTCCGAGATCGGATAAAGGTGTACAATACTTTTCCGGGTTGCTTTCGATCAGCTTAAGGATCTTTACCTTGCCCATACCATAAAGAGAACTGGTAGTATCGCAGCCAGAAATGGCATGAAGTCCAAGGACAGCACTTAGAATCTTTCTCCGCTTAGTAGCAAGAGCATGTATAGGAATCAATCTGGATTTCATTCCAATTCCTGTCTGCAACCACGTCTCCACTTTCAGATTTGGATGATGGTAGATAAGCAGAATACCTACATCTGAATCTGGTGATCTTACTACTATACGATCATACCCTTCTTGGGCAGCATGATGAGCATGTAGAATCATGCGTGTATCTGCCTCCTCTTGGCCAGTGAAAAGTGCTCGAACTTCTGTCTGTTTCCCAGCTGTTATCTTCCGCGACTCTCTGCCGTCAGGAAAACCACCACCTATGAACAACTGTTGTCCGGGTAGGAGCCCCCTTTGTGCCCGTTTGGACAATTCAGTGGCCAGGAAAGCGGTTAGCCTCGCCTTGTTCGAAGAGCTGGCTATGAATTTTGCCCATTGTTTTGGGACAGGTGTGTGTGGACCATGAATGAGAAACTCCAGTGTGCCAACTCCATTCTGTCTACGCGTTCGTTCGTACGACTTAATCGAATTCTGAATATCGTATCTGTCGAAAACCACATCAACACGTGAAATTCCAACATGCATCTGGAAGGGCCGCATCACCGTGTTGCAGAAATCTGAAGCGAAATCACCGAATGTAGCATTTGTCGCTGGTTTTTGAACTTGTACAATCTCCATGGCATCAAATATCTGAATGGTGGTTGGGGGATCAGATGTCCTTGGTAGCTTCTCAATGATGTCACATGCTACACATTTTTCCAGTTCGGATAAGAGAGCACTTTTATTTGTCTTTCGATAAGAACCATCTGGAGCGAATAGGGACAATGGGACAGCTGACAGTTCATGCTCAAACATCTCCCTTAGAGGAACGCGTCTAGTTCTGGAAGCAATGAGTAGCCTGCTGAATAATTCTCTGTCTGCATTAATCGGAATTTCTTTGACTTTCGTAGTCTTCGATTTGAGAGGTTTATTGAGCTTGGCAAATGTCGGTATGTTTTGCCTCGGTATTGGGTCATATACAGAAGCATCCCCTTTCTCCAACCGGAGGTTTACAAAGCTATTACTAAGTTTCTCTCCGAGTTGCTTACATGAGATAAGTTGACAGGCATCAGCCTCAGAGAGCGCGATACCTGTTGCAATATTTGTGAGAGGTACCTCGTCACCTTCGACTTCACACGGATTTGCCATCAGTGTCTCTACAGAGCTAAGCAGGTGTTTAACATCTGTCTCATCTCTCTGGATGCGACAGTGACCAGACTCCTTGTGTTCCTTATCGCCTTGTTCAGACTTCATGTCACACATACTCATAACTGCTGTAACAATAGCCGATCGCTGGTGGCACGTAAGGAGCCATCTGTTTAAGGCTTTGACTCGTTGGGAAATATCTATAATGCCACCTGGTCCCTTCGTATCACGGTTAACTGACTGTTCCAGAGCCATGTCCGTCCACACACTTGAGAAAGGCCTGCCAGATCTGGATACAGTATGGTTACCTTGTTTGAACTGTTCGTACACTTCTGGTGCTCGTTCGACAAGGAGATTCATGTCACTGATGTATACAGTTAGCCAGCGCGCATAGTTCGGACGATCAAAAGCATGAAAAAAGGGGAGCATCGCCACACAGCTACTCAGATGAAGATCCCAAATGCTATCCCTCTCCGCTCGGATGAAATCCAGCAGAATATGGACCATGTCAATGTACAGTATCCAAAATTTGAATAGTTTGGACTTTGAACTCTGTTCATCTTTGAATTTCTGCATCTGATCTTCAAGTGGGGCTAAAATGTCTTTCAAACTATTCACGTGCGCTCTTTGCTCTTCTGTATTTCCTTTTTGAAAGGATTGTATGGCAGCGTCATAGTTGCACCTGATGTCGTCCAAATGGAAAGTTGTGTTAGTTGTATCATGACGAGACTTTTGTACCCATTTGCAGAATGAACCCCACAACAGTCTCTCCAAGGCTTCCATAACCAGCTTATGGGCACGAATACCTCTGTTATATGCCTTTCCTTTCAGTAGATTTGCGGCAGTGGGAGGCGCATACACCCCAGATTCCACCAAGAGGTCTTCAAGCCCCGAGTTCGCAAAAACTTTACCAAGAACCGCCAAAAATGTCAATGCAATATGCATTCCCCCCAGGCGCAGAATTGTATTTGGGAACTCGAGTGACCTCCGCCTAGAATTTCTCTTGCTTTGCAAAAAATTGCCTCGTCTATGGTTAAAATTTCATGTTTCTGTCCCAAAACAGCCATCATGCGTTTTACAGTACAGAGTACAGTATAGACAGTACTATACTCTGTTGGCGATGCTGGTATCATGGGGCAGTAGCCAATCATGGACTTCACTGGCTTGTGAAGGGACATTTTTGCGTTGAATCCGGACCAACTTGGCACCGATTGTTCTTCTGTTGTGACTTCTTCCGAAGGATCCAAACATTTTCGCCTAAGCAATGTCCAAGTGAAGTCATCAGAACATGTCCCACTCCTTTTAGACTCAAACCATTCTGGTTTTACTTTGCCAACATACTCCTTTGTATCAGGCTTTCTCCCACCGGCATGGAATTGCTGCATATCATACAGGTCGTCAGTGTCAAGCGGATGAATCCTTGGAAGAGGACCTTTGTCGATATTAAGCGTGCACTGTGGAACATTAGACTGATTTTGATATACTACAATTGTTGTAGAATGGGTTGTGTTTTTGCCATCAAGCGTCTCCTCGCAAAGACCATTGTTATCAGCAGCTACTTGTGTGAACAACCCAGGGCGAATACAAGATGGTATGACTACATTATTCTTGGCATACTGTTCCATGTAGTAGCTTCCTAGACCTGTATCTATTCGTTCTACCGTGCTATAGCTACTACCATGCCCAAGTTTATTCAACATTGTGATAACCGAGCTGCTGCCTGTCTGATGCCGAACTGCCATCGCCAGGCCAACATGCTTTGGCGTTTTCACATTACCATGTGAAACCATGTGGATTAGATCCTGGCCTACATACAAAACATGTCGATGATCTTGGGGATTCATACATCGAGAGTTTGGGGCGACATTCTCTTCCCCCATAGTTGTGCCTTGTATCACCCACTTTAGGAATGTATAAACAGACTTTGGCACTAGATTCAAAGATTTCTCTATAGATATGTCTCCACTGTCAGTTGGGTTGACTGACAGTCCCTCAACGGCTGTGATATCTGTCCTCAAAATTGTAGCAGCTACAAAGAGTGTGTTCAGCTTATCAGAATTCAATGACCATTCGTCTTCTGTGACTGGATCTACTACCAAATCCTCTGGATCATCAACATCTACGTCTGTAGACACCAGCCTAGTAACATCAACCATGTCTTTCATGTATACCAATTCTGTCTTTGATCCCCTTGATTTGAAGGCAATGAGATCACCGAAAGCATTCAAAAGCCGATCCTTAATTTTCTGAGCAGAGTACTTTGCCAGACGATCCGAGGACCCAGACCTGAAACGCTCCATGATTTCATTCATATCTAGTACTTCCCCATTTCGCAGTTCTAACTTAATACGTGGAAGCATATTCTGAAATGAGGATTCTTGTATTGAAGAATCCTTTTTGTCATCTTCTACGGCTTTGTTCAAGCTTGCTTTTATGTTTCTCTCACTAAGATAAGCACTATGACACCCCTTGTGGTATCGTGCATCTGCCGCCACGAGGTCATTGCCGGACATAGCGATTCGTGCAAGCATAACATGATCTGATCTTGCCTTTGCTGCGTTAGACAGTGATTCCTGAAAACCAAAGCTTCTAACTATGATGAGCTGGGTATCGCCTTTCCTTTTTTTACATTTACAAAAGAGACAACGAGTGAAGTCAAGTCCACCACTTGCACCTCTAGTGCTCGATTGAGTGTCTAATAGACCTTCTATTGGACTTGCTAAAAGCGGTGCCAAAGACGTTTTGTGCGTGTAATTCTTGTAACAGGTTTTGTGCCACACGATTTCTTTCTCAGAAAGCGATTCACCTTGAAGTCTTATAAAAATATCATCCTGTTTGGTTTTCACAGCTGCCCAGAAAAAGTCAATTGCGTCCACTGTAGCAACACTAAGTGTTTCCAATGTATCTTTCTGACATTTTATACATTTAGTCCAGTTTGTGTATATCTTAGCTTTTTTACTCGGCGGCTGGTACATATTTGAAGCCATATTTGTGGAAGTGGTCTCACTAAACAAACTAGTAGTTCATTGGCAAAGACAGATCAAAACCGTGTAAGAAGATAGATTATATTTATATCAACAAGTATAATGATTGTGTTCAGATCATATGTGTGTTATTTCACTCGCCTGTGTTCCCCATACATGGGCGAGTTTCAGTAATCATGATTGTGTGTTCAAGTAGGGCTATGGAGACTTAACATGCATCCAGTGATGAAACGAACGAAATTAAAGAAAAGGAAGAAAAATTTCACAACCTTGAAAAAACATTTCCCTGGCAATATTTGCTCTAGATATATTGATTACTACAGGTACTTCCAACTGATATGCGTGAAGTGAGAGCTCGCTATCAAATTTGAACAGATGGCGCTGTTATACTCTCATGCTAACATGCCGCTGTATAATTGTGAACAGATGGCGCTGTTACATTCTCATCCGGGTAGGCTCAACTCGGAAAATAACGTATACATGTATTTGGACACGATCCACTGTACTGCGCATGCTGGTTTTCGCTGGGCCGAGTAGATGTTTGCCGAACTACTTCCCATGAAGTTTATATTGGGAGTTTATGAAATGATTTGATGCATGAAATAAAGGCTACAGCTATCGGTCAAGATATTCGTCTATATAATCTTGCTATATTTGTATATGTGCTTTATTTAAAATTACAAGCGTCTGGTCCGCTGGGGACCAGATGCACTAAAATGCACTATTCATAATATTCGAGAGCTGACACATTCACGCTATATTCAGTGGAAGTGATACTAGCCCAGTAGTACGGTGACCTACCGACCTACATAACTGGTACCAGCCAATGGACGTGTTCGTAGATTGTAGAGATAGCCAATTAAATTATCTTCACAATGATATCTTAATTGTAATATTTGACTCAAGAGATGTTGGTATACATCTAATGTGATGTACCCCCTAATTTCCATGTTTATCATAGATGTATTGATATGTGAACAATCTCGCGAAGAACTATTTGTGGGCCGATGCTAAAATTATTTCGTTAAAAACTGTAACTGGTACCCAGAGAATGTTCAGCTATTCAATGTTTATATTGATGTAATATCCTGCGTATACAGCTGACAAATGGGAAGACACTCCGTAATTCTCGTTTTGAATTCAAGGAAATGACCTACTGACCTATATATGGGACGATGATTGACCAATCAAAACAGACTTTCCATAGAATGATAGCACACACACATATCTTCATAATGATACCTTACATGTAACATCTGAAGAAGCAGAGGTGGAAATATATTGTAATTTGTCACCCCTACCTCCTATTTTTTTTGTTTATTGAAACTTATCTTGATCTGCTATAACTGCCTCTAGCTCAATACCTACCCATGTTTCAGACTGTCCACCCACCCTAGAAGGATGCGCCTATGTAAGCTCTAACAAAAAATCACAGTGAAAATTTTCTATACCGTGGGTTGAGGTTCATCCCAAAATAAGCCCCTTTTTCTGTTTGGGATGAAGGACTATATATAGCATGATCGAAATGCTTCTCATTGCTAAGACGAGTATAACCTGCAGGGATTTTTTTACTCTTGAAGTTTGTTGTTAACTTTCACATCCCTTGAAGATTGGAACAGCTTTCTCATATCGGTACAGATACGCGGCCTGAAATCGCTATACGGTATTAGAGAGAGAGAGAGAGAGAGAGAGAGAGAGAGACTGAGAGAGAGAGAGAGAGAGAGAGAGAGAGAGAGAGAGAGAGAGAGAGAGAGAGAGAGAGAGAGAGAGAGAGAGAGAGAGAGAGACTACGCATGATGTAGAGTATGAGCTAAAACTGTATATTATACTGCTAAAACGGTTTCGTGGATTTCACCCACTTTCAATATCATGATACACGTTTGTAATATGCACTTGGCACGGCATTAAACCCAGCAGAAGCATACTCGGTGCAATTGGAGAAAGTAATGGCTTTCAATCACGACAAGAGCCTAATTGTCATCATGGGATACGTCATTCAAACGAAACATGCGAGTCCTTCTTTGTGTTCCACCACCCTTTCAACGTTGCGTTTAATTGAGTTGCTGGTGGCATTCGTTGACATTCGGACTTCAATCTTTCTTGGTATTCGAAAACTGGTCAGAACGGTTCGTCTTCCGTCTACATTCCCAACGTTGCGTAGGCCGGACCTGGACCCTCGCCTAAACTGACAGAATGTAGTAACCACGCACCTCCACATCGGAAAATGCTTTGGTCATGTATATGTGTATATAATCATTTTCTTTTAGTATCGGTTGAACCATCAAAATGAACAAACATTTCAGGTATGGTTCACCTCGAAGGACTTGCAGAACATTAACATATGAACAGATGGATGAGAAACTTATCTTGCACCTCAGCATGTCGTCGCCACCTACGAGGTGCCCGTGGTGGGCTCGACAGCGATCATCCCTCCACCTAGGGCCAGTTATGAAAACTAACATTAGAATACATGTACTTAATATGGCACTATTTTTGTTAAACCCCACAACACATGGCAGCGTCTAACGTCGCAGGACCTACAAAGTAGGGTAGGCCTCTGGACTCCGACGCGAACTGAACTCTTGGAAATCCCCCACGCCCCAAGTTGAAATCCAGCCTGTATTATGATTGGCACAGCCCAAGTCAGAATCACCAGGGATTTTCATAAAAAATCACCAGAAATCACCAAAAGTAACCCAGCTCAGAATTTGCTGGTAAGAGTCCCTTATTGCTCTTTCATGCCAAAAATCAAGAAGTTTCTACTGTCCACGGTTCTCCTTGTTTTGCCGACGAAAGGATTCGGATGCACTCACTCACTCATTACTGCGCAATTTGCAAATGAGAGCCTACTTCGTCGGAAAAACGGGAGATATAAAAGACCTCATTAATAACGGAAATCTCGAAGATTTCATCACCACCGTGCTGTATAATTATTTTTCTTTTACACCTCTGAAAACTGTATATCATGGAAATAATCAACGTTCTCACGTCGTTATCATTGCACGTCACCCAGGCGAGGTTTCTCTTCTTGGTTTTTCCTGTCGGGATCGTCTCTGCTGAACCGGATATGGACATTCATTGAAAACTTAAAAAAGGCTGTAAACCAAAAGCTCCAGTGGCGAACTCTCCATTGGCGAGCTTTACAATAGCGTTCGGCAAACATTGCCACATTGTGAAGATGGCGATGATCCGAGGCGGTTGAACCTCTGTGATAACAATCGAAGACTAGAGACGAAGGAAGATGATTACAACATTCTAGTGTACTGTACTGTGGACAGTTGTTTTCAACGAAAACTACGCCTGGTGGACATCTGAATTACAAAGCTATTGAATGATGTGTCGATATCTTTGAGTATAATGTGGAGATACATGTAGTCACTGCGTTTTTTCAATTACCAATATACGAGTTGTCAGAGCATTTCCATCATAGCTCTCTAGATTTGTATCTAATACCGCTTATGCCGGTGCTAGGGGCCGTGTGGTCATGTCCTCCATGTTGCCACATGAACAGGTACAATAAAAGCGTACCTGAGATACAACACATGTCACGAATCGTTAGATTCTTGGTATGTGCTTTAGAATAGGTTAACCAGAAGACTATACTGTGAAGCCGTGTGACTCTATCAGTATGTCGGCACCTCTTCCCACTTGCCCTATATGTGTTGTAATTTTGATCATTTGTTTTGCGATCATTTGCATTAGGCTACAGCCGTGCTGCTTGTTTGCTCGAACGGGTAATTGTTGCAAATTCTAAAAGATTCCCGATTAAACAACGGGCGACATTTAACGATCTGTGTTCCGTGATCCTGACTTCTGTTCGAAAGGGTCAACTAATGATTACTTACAGCGAGTGACACAGCGTGAGAAGCTTTGTCCACGTAGTTTTTTGTCCGGTGGTTTTAGGTACAGAACTTCGTGTCTTACGGACATTTGAAACTGTTTACCGCTGCTCTCTTATAGGAAACCATCTTGTGTTGTTTTAATTGGTGCTAACTGTCAGCTATTTCGGATATTGACGCGGAAAATATTTTATGGACGACGGCTGATTATTGCATGTCGGATCCGACGCTCGCTGTTTGGTTCGAGCCAATTATCAAAGGTGTCTGACTTATGTACAAGGGACTACCGCCTGGTGTTATTGAATGGGGTACCAATGTATCCATGGGTCTCATCTCAAAAAAAACTTCCTGACGTGTCTATCAACCTGCAGTGCGTAGGTTTAGTATCATTTTTTCATTCACACCATCGCATGAGTCCTACATGTGTGTGCCATACTAATAGCCAGAAATATTTTCAACTAATCTACAGGAGATAACGCCTATTATATTAATATTGTTGATAATGTACACATTGAAAACCGGAATTGGAAAATCCAAAATCGATAAAGTCTTCACGTCTGAAGAAGGCGATCTACTTTTATCTGATATCGTGAGCCTTAAACGATGAGGCTTTCTATGATAAAAAATGGTCCCTACACATCATACATATTTAGTAGTTCAGTGACGTGTGCATGGTTTAACTGACGAAAATACGTTCTTCTAATCTACATGAAGCAGAGATAAGCCTGTGCAGGTCGAAAAGCCGAATTATCAAATCCAATGTCACACTATGCGATTTTCCGTTCAGCAACTGCTGAATTCACCGAAAATGTTAACATAATGTATTATCAGGATTTTGGAACCACAGATCAAACCAGCCATACACTAATAAGCTAGTACTGAATGAGAACGAAAAATATTCGGCAATGAACTGTTATTGTAGGCAGTACACGGTGATGCTGGACCGAGTGCATTGCATATCGCTCTAAATTATCCACTATTGTCCGTTCGGTGAGGATTGCACAGGAGGAAAGGTGGCAAAACTGAATGGCTCGAACTGTGTAAATCTCGGAGCGTATGACAACAATACCGTTTATCTAGGAGTAGGCACACCTTGCAGAACCAGTTTTCCTGGTCGCGCAAACAGCTGAACTTTTCTTAAGTTCGTGCAGCTTTTGGTTAACACCAAATGAATTCTGCTGGAAACGTAGCTTTGTCGGGAAACATTCTGACACTGCATATCCTTCGGCAATTCTGTGGCATATGAGAGATGGCAGGGTATGTATACGACATATTATCACAGGTGAATATTCTGTAATTTTCCGGACCTCAGGAGAAACCACGTTTCAAACTATAGCTTAGGTATAGGTCTCCCGGTTACACGTATCCGTTAATTATGGTACCAGCAAAGTCCACACGTGGTCCTACATAACGCACAATTATTCAAACGTGCACGTATTCGATAAAACTATTACACCAAACGATACATCACACATCGGATGGGTTTTAACGATCGTAATACGGACTGAGCGACCGCGAGACGGAGTGAGACACTAGCCTGAGATGGAGTCTGAATGGATGCCATCCCTTTGGAGCTATTCTTTTAATACCATGCTATCAAGTATTTTATTTTATTTATTTATTTAGCTTCGACACCAGTCTGGAAAAGATTGCAAAGGTGACTAGCACCTATTCTTAAGCAATCCACCATTAAAACCGCACACAGACACACACGCATGCACGCACATATTAACAATCATAATATACGTACATAAGGAATATTACTATAAAATATTATAAATATATAAGATATTATAAGAGATGGTTCTAATGGACCATAAAAATAAAAAAAATATATAAAAAAAAATAACTGCACGTTAAACTAAATGAGTCGGCATCGCGTACAATGGCATTTACTAACCCATGTACATGAGTTGCCTGACACAAATTTGTTTCTCAAAAAAGCTGAGTAGTATCTCATCAACTTAGCTTTATACGACTCAGTATTATATTTTATGAGTGGATAGAACCAAAGGCGAAATATATTATATCTTGTTGACCGACTGAATATCTTAGCATCATATATGAGCGAAGTCACTCCAAAACCGTTCGACCAAATAATTGACATATTAGGTATTACAATAGGTGTATTACGAAAGCAGGGGACGTTGATTTCTAGAAAAAAAATGAAGGATCACCATTCTCATTATGAAAATATGCCAGCCATCTATATGTGTGAAATCGAATAGTCATAACACTGAACACACAGGAAAGCGTTTTATCTTGCTTGAAGCTCATTAAGTCAAACAAATTTCCCCTTTTTGCTAAATGATACTAAACACATTTCAGCAATATTTCAGCTATATAGCGACGATCAAACACAATTCTAAGTATTCCAACAAAACAAGTCAACAACCTAGCAATCCAGAAGTAATCAACACAACACACCAAATACATGTACCCACATTAAAACTTAAATAAAAAAAACTATTTCTCTCAAGTAACCTAAAATATAGTCTTATTTTACCAGACTGAAAATATCTCCTAAAGTAGCTGCTTGATAAAAAGAATCTCTTACAATACTAAAATCTATACAGTCGATCAGAATATGTTTCACTGTCAGATCTTCTTGGCATGGAATAGACCTTGTGGATTGTTCCTTTTTTAGCTAATGTTCGTGAGTTAATCGCGTATGGCCGATATTACATCGCCTGATCATGGCTTGATCGAAACGTTTCTGGCTGCTGAGATGAATATATCCTACATTTTTCTCAAATTCATGAACTTTATTATCCACAGCATCCCACAAAGATTGAAACAGCTTTCTCACATAAGCACGGATAGAGGGTCTAAAATCGCTATATTGGATTCCAACAGGATCAACCACATTATCTAGCCATTTCATCTTATTCAGTATTTCCTTTGATGCGAACGTGGCTAGGCAACCAACAAAACACGACATTGATGAAATCTAATCTAAGATGGTGGGGTGAGTCGAAGTTCTACTCTCGATCGCTTGAAGGCAGGATAGTGAATCTGAGAATATGACATATTTTCCTCCAACAGTGGACCTAAAGTTGACAATAGACCCATAAAGCATTCTCTAGCTCTAATACATACACGAGATATCATTCATGGGACCTTTCTTTGTTTATGGAGTTGCTTGAATTTCTCATTATAAATGTGTATGCGAAATTTGGGAACACAATATATCAACAGCATATAGGTATTCCAATGTGTACTAACTGTGCACCCCTGTTGGTTGACCTATATCTGTTCTCTATGAATATGACTATATGCAGGCGCTTTCAAAATCTGATCAATTACAGGTCACAAGCCACTAATTATTCGCCTTACTTAATATGTAGTAAATTGGTAGGGCACATCTTGACAAAACTGTATTCCATAATATTCGCCGCCGCAAATCAATAAACGGAATGCTCAAATAAACGCATCCACAGCACAAAATGTATCGACAAAAGGCTTGGAAATAACTATACTGACGCAATAAATCAATTCCTTTATAGTATTATGGAATTGTTATATTTGGGCTGGAAACTATGAAATACCAGCTCGAGCGCCCGTAATAGACTATAAATGTATACGCCTAGGCTTGAAAACATTCTATCCGGTCTGGACAAGCAGAAATTTGGATGAAAATAGGTATTTATCTCTGATTCTGTGCCTCTCTGCATAAAAAAGACGCTTAAACATGTGACAATGGAGAAAGTCCGATTTTCGTTTTCTTCTTAGAGGTCACAAACCACTAATTATTCGTTTTACTTAATATGTAGTAAATTGACAGAGCACACCTTGACAAAACTATATTCCCTAATATTCGCCGCCACAAACGACCCACCACACCAGATAGCCTGGCCTTTCCGCTCAAACATATGGAAAATTCAGCATACATTCCACATCATTTTTTTCTAGATTAGACCGCCAGAAATAGGGTCACCCAGCTCGAAACCATTGCGGCAAATTTCGGGGGTGGCCATCAAACTGGCCCAGATTTTTTCGGATTAAAATATGAAAAGGTGGTTTTGATATATTTGAGAGTAAAATATTATAGAACAAATTTTAAAATACGACAAGACCATTTCTGTCCCAATCAGACCAATAAATGTTCGCCGAAAGTCAAGTCCTGATGATAATCTTCCAACCAGGAACTTCAATGGAGGTTTGGGACCTCAAAGCCGGTTACTTCTTATTCACCAAACGCTTTACAGACCATCTTCTTACTGTGGATAATCGCTATATAAAGCCGGTTACTTCTTATTCACCAAACGCTATACAGACCATCTTCTTACTGTGGATAATCGCTATATAAATGACGCAGTGAAGGATATATATATCCACCTTGACTGGATTTGAGGGAAACTACAGATAGCCCCCCTTCCCCTAACAGGCACATCTTATTTAGATCTCTATCTCTATAAAAATGAAGCGGGCATTCTCTCTCGTCGACTTTATGACAAAAGAGATGATTACAATTTCGACATCGTAAACTATCCCTTTCTGGACAGTAATATTCCAGTGGGACCTGCATTTGGTGTATACATGTCTCGCCTAGTAGCATTTGCTAGATCCTGTGTTAAATATGACGATTTTAATCAACTTCTCAAAGCATTGTTGCAGGAACTTATAAAACAGGGCTATACCACTAAGCGCCTGATACATATCGCACGCTGATAGCAAAAAACCGAGCGTAGCATGCAAGATCAATGGCATTACGTTTCGTAACTTGTGTCTAGTTCCGCTTAACCCGGGACTAGGGTCCGTATGAACAGCCACAATCAAAGCGTGACTCAGATACATCATTTTCTAGATGACTGCTTTACAACGAATGTCATATGGATTAAAACCACTGATCAGCGATAGAGATTTGATATCATTGGAACATCTTGATTACAAGCGTCTAGTCCGTCATTCATAATCCAGCCGTCGTCCATTAGAGAATATCTGCGTCCATAATCCAAAGACCTATTCCATTTTCCACATAACAGTATTAGCACCAAATTCAAAAAGACAACCATAGTATACATAAACATAGGCTTGTTTCCTGCAAGAGAGAAGCGGTCAACAGTTTTCAATGATGCCGGCAAGACATCATGATGTTCCAAAAATATCAAATCCGTATCGCTGATCAGTATTCTTAATCCATAATATTCGTTATAGAGTCGTCATCTAAAAAAAAAAAGATGTATCTCAGTCACGCTTTGATTGTGACTGTTCATATGAGTACCATGAGGATCTTGAAGTTCATGGGTTCATACGGCCCCTAGCCCCGGGTTAAGCGGAATTAGACACAAGTTACGAAACGTAGCGCCATAGATCTTGCACGCTACGTTCGTATTTTGCTATCAGCATGCGATATGTATCGCCAAATTTGAAAACTTTGAGTGGAGGCGCTTGGTGGAATAGCCCTGTTTTATAAGTTTCTGCAACAATGTTTTGTGACGTTGATTAAAATCATCACATTTAACACAGGATCTAGCAAATGCTACTAAGCGAGATATGTATACGCCATATGCAGGTCCCGCTGGAATATTACTATCCAGAAAGGGATAGTTTACGATGTCGAAATTGTAATCATCTCTTGTAATCATGTCTTGCCGTCATCATTGAAAACTGTTGACCGCTTCTCTGTTGAAGAAAGCTGGCCTATGTTCATGTATATTATGATTTTATTTTTGAATTTGGTGCTATTGCTGTTCTATGGAATACGTCTTTGTCAAAGCATTTCCATCATAGCTCTCTAGATTTGTATCTAATACCGCTTATGCCGGTGCTAGGGGCCGTGTGGTCATATCATCCAAGTTGCCACATGAACAGGTACAATAAAAGCGTACCTGACATACAACACATATCAAGAATCGTTAGACTATACTGTGAAGTCATGTGAGTCTGTCAGTTTGTCGGCACCTCTTCCCACTTCCCGTATATGTGTTGTAATAATGTACACTGATCATCATTTATAATAATCAATAATAAATTCACTATGCACAAGGCTAACAGAACGCTGTTGTTGATGACGTCAACATCTGCTGGTCAAAATGACCTTTGACCTTACTCAGTGAATTGTGTGACTACTATCGTATAACTGATGTGCGAAGGAAATTGCAACGACAGGCATGAAACCTTGTCCACTCGACGGTTAAGGGCCCATCACGATGGATCTTTTCTTCTTCCATCGTGAAAACAGTCGTTTGTTTCTGCCCTGTGGCTTGTGTGAACGATTACTGCATGTATCAGTTTCTTTATTCAATGAAATACACAAATAGGGATGGCTTGTCAGTATAATTCAATTGGTTCCTTGTCCGTGGTGAAGGAAAATAAGAGAAAACGCCACGATGGAAAACGAATCACGAATTCCTCTCGCATCCACCTGGGAAAATTCCTTTCTATTTCTGGAATTACTGCTGGTTACTTGTCCGATTGCTCCCTGTAATTGTGGCACATTCTCGATTACTTACATGTATAAAGTCTTGTAGTGCCATCACCTGGTCTCGTGATGTCAATATTGACTTCGTCAGTTTTTCCAAGATATTTTAACATCTAGAATTCGATATCATGCTGAATAATGAATCGCTCAGCAGTGTAAACAAGCCAAGAAACTACAATCTACTTCATATATAGTGAGCTAGTGAGCAAGTGAATGAGTGAGTAGGATTTAACATGATATGTGATGCTACTTGATGCCATCATATACAACACACTAATTCGAGAGAAGAGAGGGCGGGGGGGGGGGGGTCGAAGAACGAGCATCGTGCTGATCTGTATCCGTCATTTCGCAATATGTAATACATGTATATTCCAGATAGATATCTAAGCTTAATTGTCTGTCGTAGTTTTAGGAATGGCTTTAGAAATATTGGAGTGATCTAGACCGTTATAAACGACAGACAATTAACCATCTTTCATTAAAGATGTATGTCCAAATATACCATTGTCTAGTGTTTCTCGATATCTTATTCTGCCTTCCTTGCAATGATGCCTGCGGCGGATAATTTCCGGTACTTCGCTACTGATCGGACAAGTCTACTTTCTTAATGAATTAGACGATGATCAAGATGAAGCTACGCATATCGAGGTGAATAAACAAAAACTTGAGTTCTGTACCGATGACGATCTTAGTGGCCGTCTTCGATGAAGTATATTGATCATGTTAATATTATTTTAATGATCAGTCAATGACCGCGGCTCTAGCGAATTTACGCATGTGTTTACTATCATTCCTGGGCTGCCATATATGTTAATTCTGCGGTTTGCAGTTCGTTGGAATGTGTTCGATGTAAATTCCATTGCTGTTGTGATTCACAATTAGAATACGCGGACGGGTTTTTCGGTTTGTCTCGGGAATGGGTGAGCCGTTTGTCCTGTATGACGTGCAGTAGTCCTTTAGCGTGTTCTATACAAGTTAGCTAATTAGAATACGCTTAGCGGACTCTGGCTGGCTTGACCAGTACGTATAAACAAGCAGCCAGAGGATGCTAGGTCCCCCGCCAAAATGGCAGCAATATTTATAAGCGCTGTCGGTTTCAGAAGATATTCATGAGGATGGCAACAGCTACTTCACAGATGTAAGAAGCAGAGGGGTCTTTCCACCTTCCCAGGTTTTGAGATCAACTCCGAATGGCTGACTGAATGTTGATTGCTACTGTAATATATTTTCTTTACCATGTAGCATGAAAATTATGTAACCGAAATGCAACCCCAAGAGACAACTCATGGCATATTATCTGCAAACTAAATTTGACAAGACTATGAAGGCATCCTCAACCTATTGCCCAGAAACCAAATTTAGACTTTGCCACAAGGAGTCACCACCTGTAGGTGCAAGCAAGCAAAACACAATCCCAAATGACATCTCATGTCATGGTATGGGCATATGAACTTTGAGACTCTGAAGAGGGGTCCTCAAGTTATTGCCGGTACTAGATGCCCACCGGTGTTCATGTTATTTGGGGCGGGTCACATACAAAATTTGAGAATAATCTGATGAGCAGTTGCCAAATTATTGCCCGGAAACAAATTTTTCCACCAGGAGACGCCACCTGTAGGCAGAAGCGGGAAAAATACAATCCCAAGGAACATGGTATTATGGGGACATCTGCATACCAAATTTGAGAAGAATCCGACGAGGGTCCTCAAGTTATTGCCCAGAAACCAAATTTAGATTTTGACACCAGGTGACGCCACCTCTAGGCGCAAGTCAGTGAAATGCATTATCAAGCGACATCTTATGTCACGGTACATTCATACAAAATTTGAGAAGAATCCGATGGTCAGTTCTCAAGTTATTACCCGGAAACGAATTTGTGATGTTGCCACCAGGTGGCGCCACCTGTGAGTGCAAGTGAGCGAAAGGCAATCCCAAGCAACAGCTCCTGGCATGGTAAATGCATGCCAAATTTGAGAAGAATCCGATGAGCCGCAACGTTTCTCATGTTACCCAGAAAGGTACATATGTAGGATATTTCAAAGGAATTCGACCAAGTGTTTCTAAGTTATCACTTGCAGCATGGAATAATGGAATGAACTCTAGTGGCGCCACCTCCGGGTGGATTTTGCTGAAACGCATCACGTGTCGCAGGGAATGCATTTACCAAATTTCGAAGAAATCCGACAAAATGTTCGAAAGTTATCGCTCGCGAAGGATTTGAACAAACATGAACGGACATGCATTAAAGATTGGAACAAGATCCAGTGGCGCCACCTACAGGCGGATCTTGCTGAAACGTAATACCAACAGACGTCTTGTCGCAAAGAATGCAGATGCCAACTTTCGGAGGAATCCGATAAAACATTTAGGAGTTATCGCTTACGCAGTATTTGCACGGACATGCACTAAATATTGGAACAAGACCCGGTGGCGCCACCTACAGGCGGATCTTGCTGAAACGTAATACCAACAGACGTCTTGTCGCAAAGAATGCAGATGCCAAATTTCGGAGGAATCCGACAAAGCATTTTAGGAGTTATCGCTTATGAAGCATTTGCACGAACATCCACGGACATGCACTAAAGATTGGAACAAGACCCAGTGGCGCCACCTACAGGCGGATCTTGCTGAAACGTAATACCAACAGACGTCTTGTCGCAAAGAATGCAGATGCCAAATTTCGGAGGAATCCGACAAAGCATTTAGGAGTTATCGCTTACGAAGTATTTGCACGGACATGCACTAAAGATTGGAACAAGACCCAGTGGCGCCACCTACAGGCGGATCTTGCTGAAACGTAATACCAAGAGACGTCTTGTCGCAAAGAATGCAGATGCCAAATTTCGGAGGAATCCGACAAAGCATTTAGAAGTTATTGCTTACGAAGTATTTGCACGGACATGTCCGTGCATGCACGGACACATAGAAGCAAGAACCATTTTAAAGTCCCCGGCGGCGTTGCGGCGGGGGACAATAACCGATAAACTATTCAGTTGCAGTGCTGGCGGCCTATAGTTGTTTTCTATTCCCACCACTCCCTCCCGAGGATATCGACACTTCCTTGCTGCCGTATTAATTACCTGATAGCAATTACTGGCGGCGGGTTATTTCTTAAAATATTTAATATAATTATATACATATTTTTTATGTGGCGGCAAACAGCAATAAAGTGTTCGTGTCTTGTTTTCACCCAAACTCTGGTTTATTCAAGTGTTTTTATTGTGTATTGTGTTGTATGTATTGTCTTGTCTGTGTATAAATTTAATGAGACAAGATCATTAACTATTAACTGAGTCTTCTTCATAGTGTTACTTGTGATGCCCCACGCAACGATAACACATTTGTCCAGTTGAAAGCTTACATATCAACAACCGCATTAGGTAACATTGCATAATATATCCAAAGATGACGATTTCCTGAATCGATAATATGGATTTGTTCTAAGACATGAATAGGGATTAGTTCCATACATAATCTGCATTTCTCTATGTTAGCATCTGCACGGAGACCTCGCTACTCTACAATGAAAAAGAAGTACATGTAGTTCTCCGAAACATTACTTCAAAAGTTGTTCTACATATTTACATCTGCCGTTGAGAACTAAATATTTTACAGCTATAATTTTGCTTTCGTGAAGTGCTTATAGACCCATTTATCCCATCCCGCTTGGGAAAAGAGCAAGAAGAAAATCAATATTAGCATTGTGGACAGCATTGGACAATGGAGAAAGTATCCTTCAGATTTTTCTTCCTATTGTCTTGAGAATATGCCTTCTATTCATGGCCTAACTGGATGGCATATTTTGGTAGTGCTAGCCATCGTTGTTTTGTTATTTATTGAAGGCATTTGGAAGAAAACATCAGAAGCGACTATCGGTTCTACATGAGAATTTTGATATCCTTCTATTCCGTCCGTTTGTAAAATATCCGCTGCATTTTACGATTATTGGTTAGTGTAACTATTAATCAAAGTGCCGATGTGGAGGCTAAGAATGTCCGGTGGCTAAGAGTGTCCGGCTCCTATCTTCTAACCCGGCTAGGATGCTTTTCGCCACATTGGGGATAAGTGTCCGTCCTTAGTTGCAATAGAAAAGGATATGAAAAGGGACACTAATCACCAGGACATTCTTATCCATCACACCGGCATTATTCTGGCATCTTGTGAAATTTGCACATGGCGAGATTCCGTTGGTATGCCCAGGCACATGTGCACATGGGAGTGTGGTCGCGATTCAAAAGAGTGTCGAACCCATTTACATTAATGTTACAGGAATATTGTTAAATGTCGTCAGGTGCTATTCTGCAAAATATCAGTATGCGAGGAGATTTGACCTCTTTTCGGATTATACCGTTCTGAATGGATCGTATCGCTTTGAGGATAAGGGGATTTCTTCTAGCTAGATGTACATGCATAATAACTTGTATGTAGTCGGTACTTCATACAGGGACGGGGAATTCCTCCTCTGTGATACGACTATACATGGAATATTATTCCCGCATTTCAATTTCGTTCTGCGCCTTGGTGAGGTTGGTAATTGAAGAGTATAGGGTTTCAACTGGAACTATTGGCCTTAGCCTTGCCACTTTAGATAAACATGAATTATATTCCAAGGGGTTGTGGTTTACTTGTGGCGCTAAACACCATTACTGAATAACAACACTAAAAACAATAGATATTGCACGAGTACGAGGGGGACGAAGATGATGATTATAGGCTGTAATTCAGCATTCCGCTGCTCAATTCTCTTCATTATGAAGAGATGTGTCCTTTTGTGACGAGACAGAAGAATTTGGGGCTCTAATATCCCTACAGCTAGATCGGCGACTGAGGGAGATCAGGAAATAGTATCAATTGATAGGAATATATCTTACCTTCCTCAATTCCATCGATCCGTGGGCAATTCCATTCGTGTCAGTGGTTGTAATCGGATGCACAGACACGAGGAAATCATTTTGATTTATCAAGGTCAAATATTTAGTAGATCGAACAGAAGGAATAAAATAAAGTACGGATCCACAGAATGAGTAAGTAGGATTTAATGTCAACATTATTTTTTCATGCCACGACGGTACCTACATATGCCAAGACACGATGGCGTCCATCGTTCCTATGACGCAGGACACCGATCAGCTCAGACAGTAAAGCACTCAACTGAGGATCAATGGAAAAGCAATGGGATGGAAACCTTGATCGTTGCATCATATGATATCTCCTTTTGATCGCCAGCTCAAATTGTTGAATAATTAGTTTAGTTACCCCAGGCAAGTTATTTTGACTCATTTATTTCTACTTTCACATGAAGAAATAATAGCAACCATCGAACCATACCTGAATGATTATAGGCTGCCATACATCACTAATGTGACCAATTCGCCGTGTGCTCACCTTTCCGTCGCATTCTGTAATTATCACCCTCATGTGAATAACTTGTTTCAAGCTCATACACAAGTTGCCCATGTCGTGAATCCCACCCACTGTTCACACTACTGCCGACGGGTTGTATTATACTCATATTCGAATATTACAATATTCAATTATTGAAAACAGGCCTGAGATGATAACTTGTTCATTTGAAGCAGCAGTGGTGATTTTCTCATTCACTACAAGTCAGCCCCATTTCGAAACATCTTCACATTCACCAAAATGTACATAGACGATATTCGTGTTTGGTTAATCCTGATATAACTGAAGCTGGGCTAGATACATAACACCTTCACTGCACTTGAAATACACCATAGTTAGCTCAGAAGGAACGTAATATTTGGACTTAGATATAGAGCCGAAAAGAATAAATCTGAAGGCCGACCAGAAGATAGTCCTGACTGCATCGGAACAGTACGTTATTGAATGGTCTAAGAGAGAAATATTTGAATCTACAGTGCTCGCTGATTGGCTGAACCTCAGCAAGAGCAAGGTTGTTGAAACAATCCGCCGTGGCTGAAATATAGCTGATGTCTTGTGAATATGACTAATGCAGGCACTTTCTTAAACCGATCAATTCAAAACCCTTTCCTTCTCCTTCACCAAACGCTTTATAGACGATCTTCTCGCTGTGGATAATCGCTATATATATGACACATTGAACGATATATACATCCTTCACTGGATTCGAAGGAAACTACAGATAGCCCTAACTGCACATCATATTTAGACCTATATATCTATGAAAATGAAGCGGGCCTTCTCTCTCGTCGACTTGACAAAAGAGATGATTACAATTTTGATATGGTTGTCTATCCCTTTCTGGACAGCAATATTCCAGTGGGACCTGCATATGTCGTTTGCATATCTCGTCCAATGGCATTTACTAGATCCTGTGTTAAATGTAACGCTTTTAATCAACGTCGCAAAGCATTACTGCAGAAACTTATAAAACAGGGCTATACCTCCAAGCGCCTCCACTCAAAGTTTCTCAAATTTGGCGATACATATCGCATGCTGATAGTAAAATGCGAGCATAGCGTGCACGATTTATGGCGTTACCTTTCGTAACTTGTGTCTAATTCCGCTTAACCCGGGACTAGGGTCTGTTTGAACCCATGCACATCAATATCTTCATTGCTTTCATATGAACAGCCACTAACAAAGCGGAACTAAGATACATCATTCTTTAGCTTTATAACGAATATCATATGGATTAAGAATACTGATCAGCGACACGCATTTGATATTCTTGAAACATCATACGGTCTTGCCGGCATCAGTGAAAATTGTTGACCGCTTCTCTCTTGCAAAAAAAAACTAGCCTATGTTTATGTATCGTCTTTATGAAATAGGTCTTTGGATTATGGACGCGGATATTATTAAATAAACGACGGCTGAATAATGAATGACAGACCTGAAGCTTGTAATTATGCCAATCACAGTTTCGACTTTGTTATCTTCCTAATTCTGGAGAGCAGCATTTCAGAAGGACCTGCATATGGTGTATACTTCTCTTGCTTAGTAGCATTTGCTAGATCCTGTGAAAAACGGGACGATTTCTCCCAATACTCAAAACATTAATCCAGAGACTTGATAAACAAGGATACTTCTCAAACACCTCCATTCTTTTTCATATTTTTGATAAATATCTCACACTTCCTGCAAGATACGATCGTAACGTTCTGTTGCTACGTTTGGTAACTTCTGTCTAACTCCATTTAATATGGGTCTCGGGGCGGTCTTCCATGAGACGTAACAGAAGCGACGTCATTGGTAGCATCACATGGTCTTTGCCACAACGATAACTTAACTCGAAAGTAATTTTCCTTCTACACTGACGTAAGTAAATGATCATTAAATGAAGGCGACCGGCAGTTGGTTAGCGCGAAATAAAACCCCTCGTCTATATCAAATGGAATATTTCCTAAAAGACGTCAGTTCACCGAGAGCGGAAAACACGTTCAAGCGAGATTTCTTTTGAGCGCGATGGAAGCGTGTACAAGACCATCAGGATATAATTGCATTCGGGCATGTAATAGAGATTGTACGAAGACGAGTTACATTACAAGAAAGAAGCTATTAACAGTTTTACCGACGTACCAATATGCCTTACTAACACAATCACCTTATCTACAAGCAAAAACTTAATGTGCCCGTCGGCAACACGAAACACAATGAACATCATGTACTTGTTTTTGTATATATTTTATTCTGTCTTACTGGCAACGATAATTTCCTGCAGTCGTGAAAAAAGATTTTGTCATTAAAGATAATTTTTTGAATCGCATATATAAGGGCGATATATATCTTTCATGGATAATAAATGATTCTTTATTGCAGACCTGGGTGTCTCCCCCCCCCCCCCACCCATTATTTATATTACCCCGTGAGTTTTGGGGCTGAAACTTGCCACCCTACACCCTTGGGTCAAGCTCTACCAGAAAATGTAAAATATCCAATGTAGCCGGTTTTATGACGTCACAGTGACGTCATTTTTAAAAAAAGGCAGTTTTTGGTCGATTTATCGAATTCTTTATTAGTGTATTATATTCGCAGTATTCCTCGCGAAAAAGCAGAAATTTAGAAGAAAAATGACGGAAACTGCTTTTCTATTACCCCAAGTGGCCGCCATCTTGAATTTTCCCATGCTCCTTTTTCAGGTGGTTGTGCAAATAGGCTCGCAATAACCTCAATATGATAAACTAAAAAGTCACGGAGTGTCAGCTCTCGGTTTTATTGTCGTTCCAGAGATAGCGCAGAAAGTTTGGTAGGGTGACCATAATGGCCTGGTAGTGTTAACGTATATTCGGAAGAAAAACAACTGATATTTTTAGAAAACATACGGATAACAAGATAATAAAGCTTCAAGCAGAGTAGGATTTATCGGGCAAAAGCGTTATTCTCGTTCCCATCATGTATAATTACGGTTTATTCCATGTGTCACACATTACGTTGTTAGATTCATTCATGAATCTGATGCCTATGTTGATATCTGCGCTAAAACGTCGCTCCTCTGCAATGAATATAAATTAGTTTTTATCCGTATAATTATTTCTGAAATTGCGTAGTTTCATTTTTATAGAATTTGGGAGCTATGTGATTCACTACTAATGAATTGCTTTCAGAAGATATTGCAATTTCCCTGATTTATTGACTCCGTATCACATTCCTTGATGTTCTAGGTAAACGTGTAAAAACTCGCACAGAATGCCTTTCCCAATAAACCGATTTATCTCATTGCGCTTTTAGAAAAAAAGGAAAAAATCAAGGTTATTATTGATGATAAAAGTTGGTCATTCGAAAACGGCTGTTTTAGTCTACTATGCCTGGGATGGAGGAGACCATCATGGCCACTCTTGTCAAAATTTCCACATTATCTCTGAAATGTCAAAATCTACAGACTGACACTCAGTGACATTATAGTCTGTTATATTGTGGTTATCTGGAGCGTATTTGCATATCTCTCTGAGCAAAGGTAGATGGTCAAATTCAAAATGGCGATCATGTTGGGGTATGGAAAATTGGTTTTCGTATTTTATTTCAAAATGTTGGCTTTTCTGTGGATGAAATTGCGTGCGTAAAAAATATTTGGCATCAGATAATTGTTTCCTAATTTTCTATACAATTTTTACGGAGAAACTTGGCGCCAATAAAAATGGAGAAAATCTGCCTCACAAACCTTTTTAGAATATCACGTTAGCGTGATATCATCAAATCGGCCATCTATGGTTTTTCTAGTAGATCTTTACCCTAATATATATTGCGGAAAGCTTAGAAAGTTAGTCCAGGCGTCGAACAGTTGAGATTTCTCCTCCTATCCTCGTGTTGAAATTCCTCCTATCCATTGACCACCAAGTCCACATTGCCTAAGATGAATGGTTGGCCCAGCATGGTAATGTGGGTCATCATAGTTATTGTTAGACGGCCATTATATTCATCTACTGACGATATTTTGCAATGACTCCTTATGCGATTTTCAGACTTCGGGAAGATTTTAAATTCTTTCTATTTCACTTCTTTTGGAAAACCGCTCATTGTAGCAGCTGGTATTAAGCTTAGTCAAATTTTACCTAACAAGCTCTTATCAATTCCACCATGGCAGTTAGCTCAACCAGAAGTAGATATTTTTCTAGCGAAATATAAAAAAGCACACACGAGCCAGCTCTTGTATACACAAGAATTTGGTCTACTGAGAGAGAAATACAGATCGCATCAGGCTATTTATACAGATGGTTCTAAAGATGGTGAGTGAGTAGCATGTGCTACTGTCTTTAGTTCCAAAACTAAAACTTGTCGACTACCAGGTAAAAGTTCGATATTCACTGCAGAAGCAAAAGCTATATTGTTGGCTTTAGAAAGTATTTGGTCCACTAAAAGGAAAAAAATATGTCATATTCTCAGATTCACTGTCATGCGTCCAAGCGATTAAAAGTGTAACTTCGACTCATCCCACTATCTTGAATATTCTACAACTACATGACTGTAGATTTGATCGACAGATTGATAATGTGTTTTGTTGGTTGCCTAGTCACGTTGGCATCGAAGGTAATACTGAAGCTGATAGGATGGCTAAGGTAGCCCTAGATGATGAGGTTGATTCTGTTGGAATCCCATATAGCGAATTCAGACCCTCTCCCTGTACTTATGTGAGACGGCTGTTTCAATTTTTATGGAATGCCGTGAATAATAACAAACTTCATGAGTTCAGAAAAAATGTAGGTTATACTCATCTGAACAGCCAGAAACGTTTCGAACAAACCATGATCAGGCGACATAGAATCGGCCATACACGATTAACTCACGAACATTTATTAAAAAAGAGCCAGTCTCAATGTATATTCCATGCGATGAAGATCTCACGGTGAAACATATTCTTATCGAATGCATAGATTTTAAGATTGTAAGAGATGCTTTTTATCGAGCGACTACTTTGGAAGATCTTTTAAGTCGGGTGAGGGAGGATTGCATCTTGGGTTATTTGAGAGAAATCGGTTTGTTGCGCAAGTTTTAATGTATGTTTTAATGCGCTGGGTTACTAAGTTATTGGTTTGTGTACTTAGAATTTTGTTTGATCGTCGCTATATAGCTGAAATGTTGCTGAACGAGACATTAAATCTTAATTTTCTCTCTCGGTGAACGGTAAATGTATTACGTCTGGATTACATCATTGCGACCACCATACATGTAATCGCTTGCGATGTTCTGCTGGTATTCACTTAATTAATGGCGCGTTCATTGCTCATTGTTCACTAAAAGATAAAAATTCTACTAACAACGGTTATTGTATCAGCATGAAGGGAATTAACAGGATGATTAGAGGTTGTAATTCATCATCTCTAAGTTCAGTCTCCATTGGGGGGAGATGGGTCGAGTGAAAGGAGACCAGAACTGGTAGAATATCCATATAGCTAAAGCATTAAAGGTCAACCCAAACGCTCTGAGGTCAAAAATATAAAAAAATAGTCCTTTCGATTCTGAAAATAATGATATTTTTTTCATAATTTTGTGCAGTCTGGTTGGCGAGATATTGCCGTTTGAAAGGTGAAAATCGCTCTCCTGTCAATTCCAGCTGTGACGTCACGGAGGGAAGCCGTCTTGTATTCTGTATGTTAAAGCCGTATACTACAGTCGTAAGTAGCTGCTGATTTCTGGAGATTTTCGGAGTATCGGGGCATCATTTGTTAAATATGCCGCGACGTTGTGTAGTGGGAGGTTGCAGTTTTATTACAGATGACGGTGATAGTATTCATTTGTGGCCAAAAGACGAGAAAATCGCTGCAAATTGGACGAAATGTGTACGCAACACGAGAGTGTGGAAAGAGGGCCCGAGCCAGTACTCGTATAATTTGCTCGGCACATTTTGACAGAAATTAGACATCATTCGAGGACATCTACAGCGTAGCAGTTGAATTCGGGTACAAACCAAAACTAAAGAGGACAGCTATTCCAACTATCAAACCTAAGAACAATCAGAATGTGACGGCAAAGAAATCGGACAAGGAGAATCTATCACGGACATCGGCTGAACGAACCTAGCCTGCAAGCGAGGCCGCGGGCAGGGAGGCGGCTGTACATGCCCTGCTCGCTCTCCCGTGGCATTTGTTGCTTGAGCACCTACAGGCTAGACTGGATGAGTCTCTATTTCATATATACTATTTAATAATAATAAAATGATCTTTCATAAATATATATACGTTTGATAAGTAAATAAATAAAAAACACCAATTGGAGTGAATGGCTGTAGATACAGAAGTGATAATAATACTTTCATAATCCCTTGACATTTGAGATTGTGGGAATATCATTCGATTTCAATTTAATTGAGGTAATTTGTCGAAAATTGAGCACTTTTCGCCATGAATGTCCAAAGGTTTTTTATCAAACTATATAATTCTGAAATTAGTATTTCATGAGGATTATGGGAAAACAAACAAAATTCAAATCGGACGTATATCAGTAGAGTTATCAACAGTTTACTGTCCATACTGCCGAATCCCGGAGTATCCCTTCGAAAAGGCTGCCTCGGTCAGTAACAACAATAACAACACAGATGTGCTCGTTCTTTACATCACAGAATCGTTCTACATTCAATACAGTTTGAAATATATGGACATTTGGTCTTATAGATGACGATAATAAGGTTTCCAGTCAAGTTGCATACCAATCTGTATTCAACAAACGACCTCTCCGAATCCTGTCGTCGTCGAGTTCCACGTTGTCAGAGTGGTTGTCACTGTCAGAATCGGAGCCGTACGGCTCAAATTGATAGGGCTGAATTCCGCCGTTGGTCTGCAAACAACTGTTAATTTGCCCGTCATCATCCTCCTCTATGTCTATTTCATCTTCTTGGCGAAAAATATTTCCATCTAAGCAGCTGATATCGCTCGAATCGACATCTGAATCGGAGCTCTGACTGCACTCGCTTTCCATGTTATCCGCTGTTTTTTCTCAGGGAACTTTCCTGCGTGACGTCATCAACCCAGCTGTGAAAGTGTGAAAAAGCCCACTTTGCTCCCATATTACGTGTGTTTCTGATCAGATTAGAATGTTTTCAATATTTTTTTCATACAAAGTGAAGTATGAACTATGATTTTTAAGGATTTTTAGACCAAAAAAAATTCCGTTTGGGTTGACCTTTAAAGGATGGAATGCGGAAATATGCAGTGCCAGTTCACAAAAATCATTGCCTACCTTCCTCGAATTCATTTCAATCGGTTGTTATGACAATCTTTAATGTTCTACATGTATGATGCTTTAATCTCTCTTCTTTTAACCAAATTCTCAGTGACATGAACTCTATTTGGCATTTTCATTCCTTCTTGTCAGTACACAGACATGAAAACTGGTGATTACAGGAAAAGTTCATTTTGATTGATCATGGTCAATGATTTAACATTTCGAAAAGAATGAAAAAATACAGACTGATGATCCATGGAAAAGCATTGGAATCGAATCTTTGATCGCTATATCGCTTGGTCTCACTTTTTGAACACCATCTCAAATCGTTGAATAATTACAGCTTAGTTGCTCCAAGCAAAGTATTCTGACTTATTTATTTTATCTTACACACGAAGAAATAAATTATACAAACGATTGAGTCAGAATGATTATATATTGCCATATATGTACAATACTAATGAGGATAAGTCTCTACATCCTCAGAAGGATTGTCATTTACACATCTGCGAGGATGCAGTGTACATATACATGTATATTTTTCCATTCCGGGCAATTCCAACTCCATCATATTGACCCACGCAAGTATTAGTCATACAAGGCCTGGGTGACCTCTCCCCTCCCCCCGAACTATTTTTTTTTAAGGTGGCCGTTTTTCTCTTATTTCTGTACCGATTTCCTGACTTTCTTTTATTTTCGATATTTTCTCTCTCAAAAAAAGAATTCAAATGATAGAGAATACTAGTTAAAAAAATGCTATATTAACTTATGCCATTTTAAGCAAGAACATCCCAGAATCGCCAAGAACGAGCAGGATCGATATAAATGAAGACGTGTTGTCTGATATCCTCACCGGTTATACCTGGCAATCACCATCAGCAAATAGAGAGCCATTGGTCATTGTGCACTTTAGTTTTCTGGCATTTTTTATGGGGTAAAATCGTTAATCGTTGGTCAAACAAATTTCCCAGGGATATGTACATGTGTCACTTAATTCACTGTCTACAAATAATATTCAGCTATTCAACTCGTCCATCTAACGACCGCTATAAATACGTGGTAGAAACACAGAAAAAGCATGGAATCCTAGAATTCCGGTCGGGATACCAGTCCCTGGTTCATTATACCAATAGGCAGATACAGCGCTATATCGTTCCTCCTTCCAATCTGCTCCAATAAATCACGATCTCATCTTGCATCTCCCGAGAGAATATCAATACTGATTCCGTTGAATCCTTCTCAGAGGAGCACTAAAAATCAACGCCGTAATATTTGAAAACTACCTTGTGTTTGTCATTTCACCGTCTTATTTCAATTAACGCCAGTCATTCGTACGGCATCGATATGGTCCTTATCGTCGCTAAATATCACAGATCTCAAAAACACTTGGCACGGCATTAAATCGAGCAGAAGCCAACTGGATGCAATTGGAGACTGCAGTGGTCCCAGTCCCGGTCTACTTCTGGAGACGGACAAAGGTAATGGTTTTTAATCAGGACAAGAGACTAATTGGCACCATGGGATACGTGTTCCACCACCCTTTTAATGTTGCGTTTAATTGAGTTGCTGGCCGGTGGAATGAGTTGGCATTCGGACCTCAATCTTTCTTGGCATCTGACACATCGGTTCCCACTGGCGCATCCCCTCACAAAAAACGGTCTTCAATTATTTATTTTATCCGACCTGAATGAGTTTCTTATTTGCTATAAGCCTGGATGTATTTCCGAAGGTTAATCACAATCCACATCCTTGAACAAGAGTAAATTATATCACAGACATTGTTTTCAATAATTTCTTGTTTTGAGAGTCACAATGACGTTGACCTTTGACCTGTTGACCTCAGTTTCTGTACAAAGGGAAAAGTTGACCGTTCAGTACTGTTTAGTTCCCAAACTATCAAGACTTTTCAGAATGGTCCTAATACTGCATGGTTCGGTAGAGTAACTAAATGATACAGTGTTATTAATTGAACCGTTCAGCACAGTGAAGAACTGGTCATTTCCATCCCGAGACTGATCAGTACTGTATAGGTTCTAAGCTGCACTGTTCAATTGCTGTGAAGAACCTCCCTGTTGTTGACTGCATGGAACTGTACAGTAAATGCTCGGTATCAAAGCTCACTACAGCCCAGATGCTGAGTACAGTACAGTCAACAACAGGTCAGAACAGGTTATGAACCTTTTTGATCAGAAATGTCCAGATATTGTACAGTTCTGATCAGTCGGATGATTCCCAGCGTACCTAAAATTTCGTCTGTTACTGATGTATCATCTCTAATCAGACGATACACAACCATAACCACTAAAACAACCACTATTCTACGGTATTATGATCCGGCACGTCTACTATCAATATCATTAGTATTCCGTTAAATCCTCCACAGGGGAAGACTATCTCTCAGCGTGGTAATATCTGAGACAAAAAATGTTTGCCATTACGCTTTCCAAATTCCGTCATCGACAGTCTTTCATACGGTATCGATTCGATCCTTATCGACTTTAAGTAACATAGAACTCGGTAACACTTGGCACGGCATTAAACCTAGCGGGAGCCAAGTGGATGCAACTGGAGATTGCAGTGTTTCCTGATATACTGTTGGAGTGAATGAGTGTATTTTTTAAGTAGAAAAACGTGGCATCTATATGAAGATTTGATGGAGTTGATATCGATATCTGTTTCAGAAGTATCCTGTGGAAGTAGATTTCAGGGTATGGAATTATTCGCCTGGAATCACTCTTAAAGTAAAAGCGGCTCTATCTGTACCTTACATCTGACGATACACAGCGATCAAAAGCAATATTTGTATAAAAATTTGGTATGAGTATAACACCAAGATAGATCTAATACATCAATCTCGTGCAATGTTTGACATATCGATCTCCATATATAACTTAGTCGTTTGCACGAAACCTCCATCTGTTTGTTTATCTGTGATACCAATGATAGTCCCCACCAGTATCGATTCAATCTCCCTGGCGGATTTGAATGCATGTCATATTGTTAAAACTAGATTAGTGGTCCTTCGGGAAAATAAGCGAAATATATTAATGATCGACATCGATCTACTGAGTGGTGGAAAGGACATCTGTATTCAAACTGCTGGCGGACCTCGGGTATACTGGAGAGCGTTTAAACATCCTATTGTTTGCTATACTAAAATAGTGTTATCTCAAAATAACGAAAATACTACTCATCTGAACAGCCAGAAACGTTTCGATCAAACCATGATCAGGCGATGTAGAGTCGGTCATACGCGATTAACTCACGAACATTTACTAAAAAAAGAGCCAGTCCCAAGGTGATCCATGATGATCTCACGGTGAAACATATTTTTATCGAATGCATAGATTTTAAGATTGTAAGAGATGCTTTTTATCGAGCGACTACTTTGGAAGATCTTTTTAGTCGGGTGAGTGAGGATTGCATCTTGGGTTATTTGAGAGAAATCGGGCTGTTACATAAGTTTTAATGTGTGTATGTTTTACTGGCCTGGGGGCCGAAATGGCTTTCTGCGCTATCTCCGGAACGACAAAAAATGGAGAGCTGAGACTCCGTGACTTTTTAGTTTATCATATTGGGGTCATTTTGACCTATTTGCATGATCCCCCGAGCAGAAGATCATGGAAAAATTCAAGATGGCGGCCACGTGGGGTCCCAGAAAAGTGATGTTTTTTGTCATATTTCTTCAAAATTTCTGCTTTTCCGCGATGAAAAGCGAGCAAAATCTATTTTATTTCACATTACATTAATATTTACTAATTTATCACGCAGTTTTTGCGGAGAAATTGCATAAATAAAAAATTCGGAAAATCTGACTGAAAAATCGACCAAAAAATGTCGTTTTTGAAAATGACGTCACTGTGACGTCATCAAGGCGGCCATCTTGGATTTTTTTTACATTTTCTGGTAGAGCTTGACCCAAGGGTATAATGTGGTAAGTTTCAGCCCCATAGCTCAAGGGGTAAGAAAAATAATTAGGGGGGGCCATTTCGCCCCCCCCCCCCAAGGCCACAACAGGTCCCAAAAAGCCCAGGGCAGATAGGGTTAATGCGTTGGATTACTAAGTTAGTGACTTGAGTACTTGATCGTCGCTATATAGCTGAAATATTGTTAACGCCACCTTAAACCTTAATTCTCTCTCTCTCTTTACGATCACATTCTAAATACACCTTCCGGCGTATTCAGCTACGGGAGCTGTATCATTACGAGTGGTTTAGGTCGCCGACATATAGTGCTGGCGCTTAGGTGCCTAATACTCTGGGAATTGCTGGTTCGAATCGCGCTCGGGATTTTTATCCTTACCATTCAGCGTAATTGAACTTATGCAATTCTGTCATATAGTTATAGTTCAATCGTTGCCCTATGCAGGACTGAGAGGATGAGGCACATGATTTCATGGCGTAATTGTACAATTACACTCCATACTCTAGCAATATGCCTTAATCAGTGGGCCACCATTCCTATTCGTTGTGAATTAAATAAATGAATTTGCCATTTGAATTGTCTAATGATATTAGTCTGATATTAATCTGCTTCAAGATGACCAGCAGTGACGTCACTTTTGAATAATGCTTTGGGGAGAGGAGATTTATTATGCCGTTTTCCCCGAAAACTAAATTAAGAAATACTTTTGCGTAGTTTTGAAGCAGAAAAAGGCAGAGAATACAAGACAAACGATGAACATCCAATTCTTCAGCCATGAAGAAAACGGCAAAAATCAAAAACCTCTATTCAATTAAGCCAAATACACTTCAGCTATTCTCAGTCAAAGTCAGTGACAGTTATCTGAAATCCAGCTATCGAATGTTGTTTGTGCACGATTATCTATTTAATCTGTCATACGATCTTTATATTCAGAAAACACAGATGTATTCTCAATCCTAGTTGGCAGTGGTGGCCGAATTATTTCCCAACAATAGCAAATGCGAAGCCGGCATAGTTTCTCGTCTTTAACTGAATCGAACCTTCCTGGCCTGGCCGATTTGAGGCCAGCCCTTGGTCCATAATTTCCATGCTCCGATGAGGTTCGAAACAGTCACAATTTATCTCTGGGTCATGTTCTGCCAGGAAAGGTAAAAGATAGTGCCACGGCACTGTAGCGCTCATCTGGCTATAACTGGAGAAAGTGGCTGCGAGAAATTTTTACTGAAGAACTGCAATAGATGAGTTTCTAACTTGCATTGTCTCCCCTGAACAAAATGGCAACATAGTCGATTTCACAGGAGGTCAAGCTGTAAATTCATGATTGTAATTGGAGGTTATGGAATAAAGGCAATTATACCAAAATATAATGTGTGATTGTCAGTAAGCTGTATAAGCAATAACCAGAACCAATTTTTATTATGTGATTGCAGTCGTTCGTCCGTCTGTCCACTTCGTGTCCGGACAGTACATTGGACAGTTTTTAACCTACGATTCCAATATTTTGTGGGTATATGCACCAGGGGGAGACATGTCGAGTACGAAATATGTGCGACTGGGTTGTTACGATGGCAATGAGATGTAACAGGACATTTTTCCAATGAAAGTAATCTCTGGTGAGGTATGGCCTAACCAAGACATACCCCCATCTGTCTGCGAAGATGTAAAAGATAGTGCCACGGCACTGTAGGTCATCTGTCTGTAACTGGAGAAAGTAGCTGTGAGAAATTTTTACTAAAGAACTGCAATAGATGAGTTTCTGACTTGTGTTGTCCCCCCTGAACACTATAAAATGATCCATGCAGTTATTTCCTGAGATTTTATGATAAAGTTTCATGGGAAATTCAAGATGCGGCAATATTGGATTTTCGAAATGAACCAAAAAAAAGGTATCTTGCACAACTGGATCACAAGGGGAACCTGTGTATCAACATCCATGCAGTAACCCGTATATCAGATCTCCGCGTGACACACGGAATCTACGCGTAAACTACGTGTAAACTACGTGTAGTTGATTTCCGCATTGGCCACGCGGAATCATGCGGAGTATTGGGACGATTCAACACGGAATCTACGTGTAGAAAACTCCGCATGACACGGAGGAACACGGAAACGGAGAAATTACTGAAATATGCATATTGACACGGAGAAAACTCCGAATGACGCCGAGTCACACGGAGTTATCTCCGTGTGGAACACGGAAACTGAAAAATGACAGAATTATGCATATTGCACAGCCCTTATTAAAATACAATTAAGCCTTCTGGTGAATAGTTGCAGCAATATTGCAGCAATATCTTTTCGTATGCAAATTAGGTTGCTGCAATAGCACCAGAAGTGTTGCAGCAATATTGCTGCAACTAGTTGCCAGAAGGAGAATTTACGGCAACACATTGCTGCAACTATGTCACTTTTCAAATGCAAATTAGGTTGCTGCACTATCGCCAGAATTGTTGCGGCAATATTGCTGCAACAAGTCGCCACAAGCTAAAATTGCAGCAGCATTCCAGTCAAGCATGTTGCTGCAATATTGCATGTACATATGTGATTGACATCCGAAAATCACAAAAATGTGAAAATATTTAAGTTTGTAACCCAACCAAGTATAATAACGTCTCTCACGAGTCCTGGGTGCCTGGCTTACGAGGACGAATAGAAAGAAGATATTGGGGGTCATGCACTGGCACAGCTCCTCCGATAGCTCACATATAATCACAAACACAAGTTAATCTGTTAGATTTTGAATATGAAGAACAAGACAAGGTGATATGAATTATATTTAATTTGGTATTTTAAACATGTTAAAGGTTGAAATATCACTATTATAAACTTGAGTGGCATAATCGACTCAGCATGGTATTGTATATTTTCCTACCTGTTATCCAGAGTCCTAAACAAGAGACGGTATGTAAATACTTAGAGGTGTGGAGCTTTTCGAAATTTATTGCACTGTCTGGCCCTGGCAATTAATTAGATAGATGAAACTCCAATGCTGAATAGGGGCAAACTCTCTCATGATCTGGGAAGACTATCAATTTCTTTAAATTGTGAATAGTTAGCACACTTTAGCATGTTCAGTGACATAACCATGTCACGATTTTATAAAAAATCTTTCATCTAGGCATCCAATAATATTTCATCACTCGGTTCACTGAAAGGATTGATCCATGCCTTGTGAATGTGTTTTTTTTTCAAGTAAATTCCAGCACAGTGCTACTTTTTTGAAAATTATGGATCGACAGTATGTCTTGTGTCACAACTCCAACCTGAGCAGGGGTGTCCAGTGTGCCTCTTCATGCTGTTCTTCCGAAATTCCCCAATATCAGTTCCACAATCAGTACACTGATATAGGCCTACCTGAAAATAAAATGCAAACAAATAAAATCAAATATAAAATTAATATTTTGACGTTTTTGCCCATATTTCGGATATAAATTTTTACACAAATGAAATCTTTGGGACATTAAACAATTATTGAAATTAATAGTTATCAAGGATCACAATTTTGCTTTTCTGAATTTCTTGGTAAAGTTGCCACACCATGACACATGCCATAGTTGTACAGTGTCCTCTTTTGAGCAGAATTTGTTGTGGAAATGTCAGGAACGAACGAGCATGTTGGTGGTGGTTTTACTTTTTTCAACTTAACAAACACACAGATTTAATTAAACTTGGTTGTTTTTGAACTTCAATGAGTAAGATAAAACATGAAAGACAACCACGGAACATCATTGAACAATTGAATTTAATCTTACCAGATGTGTTGTTGTTGTCGAATGTCATCGGACGCACATCAGCCCGGCCGCCTTTGGAGTATTCGGACACATGATTCACACGTCATCATCACATGGCAGTAAGAGTGTTGCCCAAACGTTTGCCAGACTACCAAGTGTATAATTAAAAGCATCCATTTACGACATACTGGTTGAACCAGAACTGGACAGAAGTACAACGAACACCCGCCAATAACTTTTGAAACAGCGAAATTTGGCGCTATTCTTGCAGCACGAGATCACGTGGAGCAGGGAAATTCATTCAGTATCATCACTCAGGCGGATAACTATTCACGGTACAGCATGGTAGTGTCTGTTGTTGTTGTGTCTGTTCCGGATGTACCGACCGACGAATCATGTTGTTGTTCAATGACGGCTGCTGTTCAGATAGCTGCAAGATTTTACTCCCACACAAATAGATTTCACTCTTCTAAGTACCACTCCACATTCCAAAGAATAAATCATTGAATATATCATTTTAGTTGTTTTGTAATTAGCGTCTGCTCTCTCTCTCTCTTCCCGCGACTTCCCGCAACCTCTCAATGCTACGCGCCAAAAATAAACGGCTCGAGAAGTGTATGTATAAAAACTCGGACTTCAACCTAAAATCGGATCTCCGGATCAATTATTTTTCTTTCATGAGAATACTATCAATTCTCACTTAGAATACTGAACTGTTTGAAGAATAAAATAATTCTTGTCGTTTGTAAGGACAGTAATAAGTCTTAATTAAACTTGTCACGATACTTCTAATTTTCGAGTCCGCTTCCGGATTTTTGCAGTTTCGATTCAGAATTTTTTGCAAATCGGCAATTCATCTGGCCTTTGCTAGGGTTCAGTTTTCGTGGATTCATTTCTGCGTGAACTCTGTTACTAAACTGATCAAGTCTATGTTGTCTAAAGAGTATCACTGCGAAGCAAAGACCCAGAAGAAAGAAATATTTGAATACTTGGGCTACATCAATGTTAATAAAACTGCTGCTAATTTCACAAGACTCTATAACTCCCGCGACTTTGAATGGAAATCCAAATGTTGAATACAACAACAACAACATGCCGAATATCCGTCCCATGTTAGAAACTGTGGATAGTTTTGTTTCCTTTAACGTATTCCAATTTAAGGACTTTGTTTCTTTTGCAAAAGCCATGTGATAGAGGTCTGGTGTAATAATTTTATTAATTTCATTTATTTCGAGTTTACCTTTCCAAAAATAAATAAATAAACAAAAAAATAAATCACTGAGTTATTTTATTTATTTTTTTTACTCCAAAGAAAGGTAAGGTAATATTTTTTCGAAGGATAATCCTTAAAGTATTAATGAACTAATGAGAACAAAAGTATAACAATAGTGAGAAACGAGCGTACCGGTAGTGAAAATGATAAGTACTGATTACGGTTCATATTAGTTTGGTGAGGTTCTGCTTGAGAAACTATAAGATAACATTTGTTCATAAGATTTTGACTTTGTATAATATGTCTATTCTTGAGAGTTGAATTAAAACAGAACTTAATTGAACTTAATGTATATCCTATTATTGAAAGTCCAATCCGTGTCAAAAATAATCAAAGTCCACAAACTCCGTGTCCTTCCGTGTCAACACAGAGAAAGCTCCGTGTGGATATATTCAGCTTACACGGAAATTTTGCAGTTCCGTGTTGTTCCGTGTAAATTCCGTGTAGATCCGTGTGAATGCGGAGATTTGAGCTACGGGAATATCCTAAGAATTCACGATAACAAAATTTCATGGGGAAATCCAAGATGGCCACCTGGTGGCCATATTGAATTTTTCAATCAGACCATATATGGTATCCTGCACAGCTAGACCCCAAGGGCAACCTCTGTACCAAATTTGAGAAAGATCCATGCAGTAGTTCCTGAGAAATCACGATAACAATGTTTCATCTGGAAATCCAAGATGGCCGCCTGGTGGCCATATTGGATTTTTCAATCAGACTACAAATTGCATCTTGCGCAACTAGACCCCAAGGGGAACCTCTGTACCAAATTTGAGAACGATCCATGCAGTAGTTCCTGAGAAATCGCGATAATGTTTCATCTGGAAATCCAAGATGGCCGCCTGGTGGTCATATTGGATTTTTCAATCAGACCGCAAATTGTATCTTGTGCAACTAGACCCCAAGGGGAACCTGCGTATCAAATTTGAGAAAGATCCATGCGGTTCTTCCTGATAAATCACGATAACGAAGTTTCATAGGGAAATCCAAGATGGCCGCCTGGTGGCCATATTGGATGTTCGAATCAGAGCAGAAAAGGTATCTTGCACAACTAGACCCCCAAGAGGAACCTGTGTACCAAATTTGAGAAAGATCCATGCAGTAGTTAACGAAAAATAATGATGACAAGATTTCACTGGCAAATTCAAGATGGCCGCCTTGTGGCCATATTGGATTTTTCAATCAGACCACAAATTGTATCTTGCACAACTAGACCCCAAGGGGAACCTCTGTACCAAATTTGAGAAAGACCCATGCAGTACTTCCTGAGAAATCGAGATAACAATGTTTCATCTCGAAATCCAAGATGGCCGCCTGGTGGCCATATTGGATTTCTGAATCAGACCACAAAAGTATCTTGCACAACTAGACACTAAGGGGAACCTGTGTATCAAATTTGAGAAAGATCCATGCAGTACTTCCTCATAAATCACGATAACGAAGTTTCATAGGGAAATCCAAGATGGCTGCCTGGTGGCCATATTGGATGTTCGAATCAGAGCAGAAAAGGTATCTTGCACAACTAGACCCCAAGGGGAACCTGTGTACCAAATTTGAGGAAGATCCACAAAGTAGTTCCTGAGAAATTGCAATAACAATGTTTCATGGGGAAATCCAAGATGGCCGCCTGGTGGCCATATTGGATTTGTGAATCAGACCACAACAGGTATCTTGCACAACTAGACCCCAAGGGGAACCTGTGTACCAAATTTGAGAAAGATCTATGCAGTAGTTCCTGAGAAATCGCGATAACAATGTTTCAATGGCAAATTCAAGATGGCCGCCATGGCGGCCATATTTAAAATCGTATCGACACGGCATGAACAAATTCTGGTGTACTCATTGGGGGAACATGCATGCCAAGTTTCAGCTTAATCGGCCAAGCGGTTTCAGAGAAGAAGATGTTTACGCACAACGGACGACGCACAACGCACGACGGACGACGGACAGTCAGGCCATGACATAAGCCCATCGGGCCTTCGGCCCAGATGAGCTAAAAATACAAGATAAGAGCTATAGCGTGAGAGTGACGTCACATTCGAAAAATGCCTTTGTATCGATTTTATGGTAAGATACTCTTTTTTTTAATTTATTTTTGTTATTTTTCCACATAGACCACATACTAAATTAGGGAATAATTAAATGACGATAAACGCAACTGTTCAGCAACACCCGTGATTGTCATTTTGAATTTAACCATGATCCTCTGCCCGGAGGGAAATGTGAATAGTCTCAAAATAACATTAGCTATAAGTCACAGGGTATAAGCCCTTAATTCATTGTCGTTTGTAAAACGTTTGTTAAGAGGATTGGCTTATATTAATCGATCGCCTATGAAGGCTAATCTGCATTCGTAAAAGCACATATGCATGTAGAGTAAAATACGGTCTCTTAGAGAGTTGAAACTAAAACTTTTAATGTATAGCATTATGGAGAATATCGATTGTGGGATTTGGCTTTCCATGAATATGGTAACCATATGAACGGTCAGCGCTACTTCCTTACCCGATCATGTCATCGTACATTTATCTTTGATAATATGGGATGATGCGATGTGAAAAATGTTAAATGTTGTTAGGTGATCCGTGGTTTGCGGTTTGCTGGCCAGAAAAAAACCTTTATTATAAATTCTCACAATTTATGTTCGTTACGTAACAATTTAACCGAGTACCTCACGAGAAAACTCGCATATCTTACTCGATATTGTAAGAATTGTGATGGTATAGCTTGGTTTTTAGTCAGTGGAGATAACATCGTTACATGGGTATATGTTAAAGTAAGACCTGGTTGATATACTATCAGAATTTTACAATTAACCAGGGTTTCGTTGTTACGCCTTTTGCCTCAAATATTAAACTGTGTTAGACCAGAACATAGTCCTTGAAATAGATAGCTAACCATGCGAACAACTCATTGCCTAACATTAATTTTATCTTTCTTTTTGTGAATGTTAGGCCGACCCAAATGACCGAGTAATTGAATAATCTCACGTAACATTGTCAAGATTTTGTACAATATGCTGAGAATCGAGAGATAAAAGCTGTCAAAAGTTACAAATATCTGTGCTATGATCACGAGAACCATATCAATGTTATACATTGTCCTGTTGCTCCCTGAACTGCTTCCAGCTATAGAATGCACTACACCATCAGGGAATGCTCAACATTAATCACCTATGTTTCAATGACAAGCTGTCTATTGGGATTTCGGACATTATAAATTGTCTTAATTAATTGTCCCTTTGGACTTCCATAAAGTGGCCACAATTGCATGGACGACAACATACATAAATCATAATAGACATCATACATGTTTAAGAAATGTTTGAACGTGTCTGCTGCATACTCAAGGCAACGTTTGTTGTGCTAAATTAGCAATAAGTCTATATTCTCGAGAGAAATTACTCCCGATTGTTTCGCAGATGAGAGCTATCCAGAAATGATTACATCTCTGTGATCATCTCTTATTGTTATAATCGATCTTATGACCTTGTCGCGTTCCTGAGTCGGGTAAAGGCGGCAGATCCGACATTCAATATTCATCCGTCGCCCATAAAATATTTTTTCGCGTCAATAAACGGAAGACGTTTTTCGTACGGCAGTTAGAATCAATTCCAAATATGTATAACATGAAGAAAAAACACAAGATGACTTCATGCCAGACAGAATCGGTCAACAGTTTACATCGATGACAGCAAGACAACGTTTGAGTTTTCAATTATCCACACACATTCGTCATGCGAGTTTCTTTTTTCATGGCAGCACAATAATTTTCCCAAAATCATTTTGCTTCTTGCAGTTAACTAAAGGCAACTTTAAAGGGTCCACTTTCTAAAAAAAGTGGATAGATGTTTGGTTGTGCAACTTCTGGAATGAGCTATGCATTTTAGTAGTCCAGTATATTTTTGGTACCTCGGTATGAATAGTGGGAATGGAAATAGGTCTTTCCTAAATATTTGTGTTTGTTGAATACATCTTCCAAAGTAATTCCTGTGGAGAAGTAAGTCGATACAGAAGCAGGTGGAATAGTTGTATGTAAGGATCTTATCCGGCCTGAATGATTTGGGGTATACAACAGCATGGGGGCTGATTCGCCACTCTCTAAATATTTTCGTTATGCCGAAAGCTAGAGGACTGAAACTTATCTCACTGTACTCCTGGGTTAAGCAAATGCAAAACGAAGTCCAAGATGGCCATTCTGATGTGACGTCCGCTAGGAAGCAGTTTCACTCTTATTTTGACCTTTCTTTTGTCAAAAACATCTATTCGCAACTTTTATTGAGTATGAAAGGGAATGATTCGCATAGATAAGATAAAACACTTTCCTGCCCAATGCAGCCGAAAATATTGCCAAAACGAAAAAATGGCGCAAAATTCTGATGCAATATATTTCGAGGAAAAGTATCAGCCCTCAATGTCTGTTCGTTGTGGAGCTAAGCGGAAAATTTCACTTGGGGGGTTCTTGCACTTTGGTGTTACTCAATGTCTGTTTGAGTTCCCTTACAAACATAAACGTGGGGATTGCGTAGGGAAAGTGTGCGGTATTGGTGGGCGCGTGGGGTTCGTGTGGGGCGAAGCGTGGTTTGGAACTTTCCTCGTGGGGATAACGTAGGGTTTGTGTGGGGCAGCCGTCCACGGTTATGCAAATTTAGTATAAATATGGGGATTATGTAGGGCGGATGTGGGGATTATGACGGGTGAATGGGCGACAGTTCTGAGAATTCAAAGTCCGCGTGGGGATGATGTAGGGCATAACTTTATCTGCTACATATTCAAAGTGTAACGTGGGGCTGGTGTAGGGAAAATGAACTTCGTAGTTAATCGACTGAGTTGTTTGTAGGGATTAGGTGGGGTGGATTTTTTCCAGCGCTCGTAGACAAAGTCCAATGTAGGGAATGTGCCGGGCTGTGCTGAAAGTTTAAGTCCGGCGTGGGGATGATGTAGGGAAAAATACTCGCCGTGTTCATAGCTTAAGATAAACGTGGGGATTTTGTTGGGCAAGCAGTTTTTCATGCATAGCCTAAGACGATAGTGGGGTTGAAGTGGGGCGATATTTTATTTGCACGTATAGTGTGAGATAGATGTGGGGATCATGCAGGCAGACTGTGAACTCTGTTTTCTTAAAACAGTAAAGATTTTGGGCCAGTTTCAGTTCAGTAGCGTCGAAAAGACGGATCCGCCATCCCACACAGTCAGAAAACAGGTGATGGGCCATCACGTTTTGGGGGTGATGGGGTGTGGTCATCACCCTTTTTGGGTGATGAGAAAAGGTGACGACAAAATCCATCACCCTAAAAAGGTGATGAAACCAGGCCATCACCATTAAAGGGTGATGAGATCCAGTCATGATGAACGACAAGTGGCCATCACTGGTCATCACCCTAAAAAGTTGATGAAATCTCATCACCTTTTTAGGGTGATGACAGATGAGTGGTGAGACAACATCATCACCTTTATAAACAGCTATATCCAAATAAGTATTGGTTTCCTAAAATTTATTTATCTCTACAAAATTTCTGTAATATACCCGTTTCATTATACTGTAAATTGATATAATTTGTAATTTTACCCATATTAAATTGAATTACAAGCGTCTAGTCCGTCATTCATAATCCAGCCGTCGTCCATTAGAGAATATCCGCGTCCATAATCCAAAGACCTATTCCATTTCCATATAACAGTATTAGCACCAAATTCAAAAAGACAAAAGTATACATAAACATAGGCTTGTTTCCTGCAAGAGAGAAGCGGTCAACAGTTTTCAATGATGCCGGCAAGACATCATGATCCTAGCAAATCCTAAGCGATCGATATTAGCATAATAACCACATACATATCTCTAGTCGTAGATGCGCATATGGTCACCCCGAGCACCCCCCTCCACCAATTAGCTGAATTATGTTTCGATATTGTTCTCTCCGTCCGTCACATGTTGTATTCAATATGTATGTAAGATTGTAATTAATGCTGTGTATTTCAATCTATGTAAAAGTGGGAGACGCAGTAATAAGTCTATCTTAATGCGCTCCAACAATGCACAAAATGCAATAAAGCATCATATAAACCAAGAGTTGTGCCCCCTGTCCTGTAGCTCTTTTGAACCTGTGGGTAAATTTGTTTGCACTAGACTGAAAGCGGTAGGGCCCAGAATCTGACAGCGGGCGATAAAATGACAAACTTTTTCTGTTGTGTTCCGGGCTGCAATGCTGCTGTTAAAAAACGGAACAAAGAGAGGAAATATCCATGGTTGAAGGTTGTAACTTTTCACCCATTTCCCACCCGAGAGAAAAATGCGTTGCGTCGAAACTGGGTTCAAATGGTTGGACGCGAAGCGACATGGGCCATGATGGGGACCAAACAATTTACCTGGATTTGCTCCTTACATTTTGAAGGAGGTGTTGATCCAACTTCGCATAACCCGGTGCCAACATTATTCCCATGGAAGGTGGACGCCAAGAGACGGTTAGTTTCTTTCCCTGTGCCGTAGACAATCATTATTGTTATATTTAGCTCTATCGCAACTCTGCATGGCTGCACGTTGTTGAACAATCAAAAACACTGCGGGCGGTTTGAGGCAAGTTTCCTGCTTGTCAACTGTCATCAATCTGAGAATTTGGGGTGGGGAGGGGCTTGAGTGAGTACACATTATTTTTTGAAAAAAAACCCAGACTTCTATCAACTTCAAGTTAAATATATTTATATATTATAACTTTAGTATTTTTATTTTATTTAAATTTTATAAAATAATCAGGGGAGCCTGAAAGACATTTTTTTGAATTTTAAAGGGGGGTACAAATTAAATTTGAATATAAATTAAACTATTTGATGTGATAATGGCTTAAGACCTTATTTATTATCATTATTTCCAGCTCCACAGCTTCTTCAATAAAGGCAGAATATCCAATTCATGTACCAGTACAGACAAATGAGCAACAACCTATTGACCCAGTGGTGGTAATAAACCCGGAATACTTGTATGTAGTTGGTGAAACAGTCGTCAGTGAAGAGGGTATGGGTATCACAGAAGTGTTGATTAAATGTAAGTATACATTATCAACAGGTTAGGGAAAATCCCTTGATCGGCGTATTATCCCTTGATCAGGGTATTATACCTCGATCGAGGTATAGGCCTGTACCTCAAATGGGGTATAGGGCTATGTCAACTTCAGTTTTTTTTATATTTATGGAAAATGTGGACATCCACACATACCCTGGACTGCATGGATCTTACGACAACATATTTGGCTTCATTGTTCCATGATTTTCAAAGCAACTTATTGCTCCGTTCATACGACTAATCATTCAAAGTAGCCACTTTAATATTTCAAAAATGAAACATGGCTTCCAATGACATATTCAGGGAAATTTATTATGTAACTAAATAGCATGCTATGAGATAATTCCATCCCAAAGTTGCATGAATGTAGATGCATTGACTGATGAGTAAATTAGATTAAATGCACAATTTCCTAGCATGCACATACATGGCAGGGTCAGAATACCCAGAGCAGAGGTCTGTTTTTTATGTGCACATGCTAGCAGATTAGATTATGGGTCTGTCAATTAATCTTGATTTATTAACTAGGCATTGGCTCTCAAATCCTGCAATTTGCGCATGACCTTCCGGACATCGAAGTATGCCATCACATGCCATTTTCATTTACAGAATAAATTTCACCAAATATGTCATTTGAAGCCATCTTTCATTTTTCAAATATTGAAATGGCTAATTTAAATGATTAGTCGCATTAAACGAAGCAATAAATTGATGTGAAAAACATGGAACAATGAAGCCATAGATCTTGAAAGATTCATGCAGTCCGGGTTATGTGTGGATGTCCACATTATCCATAAATATATTAAAATTGAAGTTGAACATAGTCCTATACCCCATTCGAGGTATAGGTCTATACCTCGATCAAGGTATTTCCCCCAACCTGATCAACCTGTGTAAGTTTCAAGAGTTATATGCAAAGCTTCCAAACACTTTTTTTATCAGGGACTGTTATCCTACATGTCCAGTGCAATGTATTGCATAAAATGCCCACAGTGAGGCCACAACACATACATGTATCATACATGGGAGATAATCCAACAATAGGTAGTTGAATAAACATAAAAGATTCTTTGATACATTATGTATACTGATATGAACTAGTCAAGTTTTGACAAATTATTCCACCTAGTCACAAAACAATTGTAAACTAAGTTGCAGATGTTTATGTTATTCGTCCTGTCTCTGTACTAGGGCTGAATTTAATCGGATTTTATTGATTATATAAATACAAACAGGTCTGTTATAACTGGGAGATAAATTTGCAATGTACATGGAGTTAAATATGTTTAATTTGTCGATTAATATATGCTGTCTCAGACAACCCAGCTTCACAGTGAGCTGTTCCCACCCGTAACTGACTTTCATAAGATTAACTTTAGGAAATACAGATAAATTGCTATGAATAAAAATTTAAAGAAATAAAATGTATCCTCCAGTAATTATCGGAGGACAGTTAGTTCACAAAATACACTGTACTAAAGTTTAAGAACTTTTGACATACAGAATCAATTTATTAAATAAAATTGGCACCAGACCATGTAGCATTGAATTTTCATCCCAGTTGTGCGGGTCATTAAAAGTTGATGGAACAGCGGATTGGTTATTGTCTTTTCTTGTTCAGCGAGAGTACTCTATTTTGGTAGTATCCCTAACCAGTTCATGCAGTAACAATAATTTGCTACAGAATGTGTACTGCCCTGATTGAGTTTTAGCTAATATAAATAATTGTGTTTGTATTTCAATGATCTATAGGAACAGGCAAATACTGGACCCACTCATTGTGTGCATTGGTAACAGGATAATGGATTAGATTGGCTTGTGGACCTCATGTGAATACCAGTTATCCTCTCGTACAAGGAAAGGAAGTTACACCTGGAGGTGAGGAAATCTTATAATCACTGCATGTCTGAGAAAAAACTGTGATATCCTGTTCATTTCTAAGAGGTGGGATGTCCCACCAGTTGTGGGGAAAGGGGTGCCAAATTGGACTGGAGCCTCCTGATTGGTTGAAATTCCACTCAGAGTAGACTAAGGAACACAATTCGTGTAAGTCTATAGTACTGCTAAACTCAGAGCTTTAGAAGATACACCATGACATTAATTTGTAGCTTTAATTTATGAATGTAAAAGTGTAAAACTTAACTTCACTTGATGCTTTCTGTCTAGAATATATTGAAGGATGCCTACAGTGTACATTCACACACATTGAAGCATTAAATAGATATTTTAAAATTATACAATTACAACACATATAAGGGAAGTGGGAAGAGGTGCCGACATACTGACTGCGTCACATGACTTCACAGAATAGTTCTCACATTAAACTATAATTTGTAAAATACTCTATTGAAAATTTGCCAAATTTCCATTTTGAAAAACAAAATCATTGTGTTCATTGATGATTTTTCTTGCAATATTCAGGTATAAACTATTCTGCTGAAAATTTAACTCCATGTATCAATGCAGTTATCAATGCATTCAAGTTAGAAATGAAGCTATGAATTAACAAATTAAATTGGACAGTACAGAAGTCTATAACTTTTCCACAATCCAGAAATTAATTTTAAGCCAGTATTACACTAACACCACTAAATTTCATTCAACACGACTCATTTTCTCAGTTAAGAAATTCAATTCACTGATTTGACATTTTTCTAGATTTTGATAGCATTTTTCCAAGATACAAGCATTCACTGCCAGTTTTGCGACAAAAATTGGAATTCCAAGTTGGAATAAAGCTACAATTTTTCCCAAAATTAGCTTGTTTCGTGCTTCAATTTTCCCAAACCAGTTGCCAGCAGGCACCTTCCCAAAAACTGTGGATTATGCCCTGACACATGATCGGTACCATGTGTAGATGTGCACAAACTTTTTTCGGTCCGATTCGACGTTTTCTTGAGTTACTCCCCTTGATTTTGGTCTGAAATCCTTGTATTTGGCACCTACTGTCTTCATCAACGCAACTCGTCCCAGAGTTTTCAATGGATTCTTCGGAAATTTGGTACACATGATCGGTACCATGTGTAGATGTGCACAAACTTTTTTCGATCCGATTCGACGTTTTCTTGAGTTACTCCCCTTGATTTTGGTCTGAAATCCTTGTATTTGGAACCTACTGTCTTCGTCAACACAACTCGTCCCAGAGTTTTCAATGGATTCTTCTGAAATTTGGTATGCATGATCGGTACCATGTGTAAATGTGCCCGAACTTTTTTCGGCCCGATTCGATGTTTTCTTGAGCTACTCCCCTTGATTTTGGTCTGAAACTTGTTGTATTTGGCACCTACTGTCTTCGTCAACGCAACTTGTCCCAGAGTTTTCAATGGATTATTCTGAAATTTGGTACACATGATCAGTATCATGTGTAGATATGCATAAACTTTTTTCGAACCAATTCATTGCTTTCTTGAGTTATCCACCCTTGATTTTATTCTGCAATGCTTCTATTTGGCACCTAGTCCTCGTCAACGAAACTCGTCCTAGGGGTTTCATTGCATTCTTTTGAAGTTAGGTGCACATGATTGGTGCCGAGTGCACATGTGCACGAACTTTTTTCGAGTTGATTCAACAGTTTCTTTAGTTACTCCCCTTGATTTTGGTCTGAAATCTTTTATTTGCCACATACTGTCCTCGTGAATGCAACTCGTCTCAGACTTTTCGATGGATTCTTTTGATATTTGGTACATATGGCCGGTACCATGTGTAGATGTGCACAAACCATATTTGTTTCCTGTATTAATTTATTATGATAGCTCGGGCATTCAGAATATACTAATCGTTTTTCATTGTTTGACTTCCAGCTTATGTTTGCAACCAGTTCAAGGGCACACTGTGGTCCAAAGTAAGGAGAGGCATCACTCAGAAATGCCATGATCCAGCAATGTCAGGTAGAATACGCCAGAAAACACCAATGAAGAAGCATGATCTCCACATGTCAGAAGAACTGGTGGACTCTTCTTCAACTTCACTCTCATCTGCCGCGGATTCGTCATCCTCTGACGATGACAATGACAGTCCTCTAAGGAATGCTAAAGGCCATCCCACAACAGGTGGGAAAAGACCAAGACAGATATTTTTAAACCTTTGAGGAATGAAAAACCATTCTACTTGACACAAGACTTTCAATGTGCTTCCTATTTTGTGCTCGGGTGTTTTAAGACATGGTACAATGTATATATTATGCTGTTAAAGAATAAAAGGTGAAATACACGTGGATTTTGCTTCTGCTGGTGGTTATTACTGCCCCGCAGATTCCCCACGTGGGGATATTGTGGGGTTTCTGTCCCATGCTGGAATTACTGCCCCGCATATTCCCCACGTGGGGATGTTGTGGGGTTTTCTGTCCCATGCTGGAAGTACTGCCCCGCAGATTCCCCATGTGGGGATATTGTGGGGTTTCTGTCCCATGCTGGAATTACTGCCCCGCAGATTCCTCACGTGGGGATGTTGTGGGGTTTTCTGCCCCATGCTGGATGTACTGCCCCGCAGATTCCCCACGTGGGGATGTTGTAGGGTTTTCTGTCTCATGCTGGAATTACTGCCCCGCAGATTCCCCACGTGGGGATATTGTGGGATTTTCTGCCCCGCAGATTTCCCACGTGGGGACATTATTGGGTTTTCTGCCCCGCAGATTCCCCACTTGGGGATATTGTGGGGTTTTCCATCCCATGCTGGAATTACTGCCCCGCAGATTCCCCACGTGGGGATGTTGTGGGGCCTTCTGTCCCATGGTGGAAGTACTGCCCCGCAGATTCCCCACGTGGGGATATTGTGGGCATTTCTACCCCGCAGATTCCCCACGTGGAGATATTGTGGGGTTTTCTGTACCAGCTTTAAATATAGTTCCCCGCATCATCCCCACATGTAGGGAACACGTGGGTTGGAGGTTGGGATAGTGCGGGGATTTAATTCAGCTAAGCAGCATTAAGAAACTCCTTTTCCATGACTAAGTCCAATGTGGGGATTTTACCAAATCCCTACACATTCCCCACATTGGCTGTCCTACACATTCCCCACGTGATCCCTACATAGCTTGCCCGACATAAACCCCACAAATTCCCCAGCTTATTGGTTTGTAAGGGTTCAGACGAGGATTTCGGTCTATGCGGCGGAAAGTAAAGGCAAGATCCATCCGGTCTTTGAGTACCGTAGGGGCTACATCTTCTCATTTTGACCACTCATCATGAAATTCATATTGCACACTTTTACCGGGTTATCAGTTATAATAGGTTTACGTGGTTTATAGAAGTTCGAGTTTATTGAAGTCTGAGGACACACAGTCATACGCATAGATAACGAAAGTTTATCCATTCCTGTCAGTCTCTTTAACGACTTTGATGTAATTCAAAAGATTACTTCCTATTGGGTTAATGTAATGTTAAGAAACACACGGCTGTTTCAAGAACATGAAATAATTAGGTAACGCTTTACGAACTTCTGGGTCGTCCAAACTTATGGGAATGTTGATTATTCCCAGGATGTATCCATATATAAAAGATTCAAGAATAGCCCCGAAAGTACGATATACATGTATTTTATGTTATGTTATGGTATTATGTATTCGGATGGAACTATTTAGTCAATTGATTTAAGGTCCTCAGATATATCACGTACACTACTGTACCGAAAATGTTTACACCATTGGATGTGTTAGTTAAACACACTAAGTATTTCAGAGTGATGTGATCTTGAAACCTCGAGCGATTCAACTCTATCCCAGCGTTGCTGGCAGCTAGGTGATAGTAAAGGTTTCTGCTTGGTGTTTTTTCTTGCATTGCTGAACCCTTTAACATGATCGGTTTAATCAAACTGGAACAATGGACCAAGTTCCAGCATCCAGATTAATTCCACAGAAAAAGATTTGTCTATCAAATTTAGGATAGGAGCCCGTGGATAATGTCTAGTCAATGTCTACAATCTGTGTACTAAAATTGTCTCAGTCTCGAAATACACGACTGTCTCGACTGTCAATTCGTAAATCGCGCCATCTTGTAAAATCGCATTATCATCCGCTTTAATGATAAATACATGTGCCGCATGCAATATGGATGGATAGGCTTATTATCTGCACATTCATAGCTGCATAATAATCTAATCAGTCGAGTGATCGCGATGCCGGTAAGATGTCAGGAACTCCTTTCTGGCCTGGATCGTTTGGGACCTGTCAAGGCCTTGAGGGGGGCATTTCGGCCCCGGTCAAGGCCTTCAGGGGGAGGGGGGAGGGGGCATTTCGGCCTCCTAACTATTTGTCGTACCCCTTCAGCTAGGGTCTGAAGTTATCACACTATACCCTTGAGTCAATCTCTACCAAAAATGTTAAATAATCCCAGATGGCCGCTTTGATGGCGTCACCGTGACGTCATTTTCAAAAACGGTATTTTTTGTCGATTGTTTGGTCAGATTCTTTCCGCATTTCTCTGCAAATAGCTTTTCATATTGATACATGTACGTGCATACGTGGTAAATAATGGCAACACGTTTAAGCTGTATTACAGACATCTCTAACAACAATAACATTGACAAACGTTCCATTTTGGAAAAAGGCATTGCAGCATTACATTCCTTGGCTTATACCTTCCGCAAGAAGAATCTGACTATACGTTATGCACGTGATCAACAGATTCGACATTCAATAGTCTGTCGTCGTTAATAAGGAATTTCCATGTAGGAATATTATATTCACGCCACGCAATTACATGTAGTACAAAACCGTTATCACGAATGCCAGAATTGCTGACATAAATTGAGTGCTTTTACTTGTCAGGAACCGATTTTTGTTTATCTCATCGATCAAACCAGGATGTGGACAGTCAAATTTCTAAATAGTCACATTCAACATGGCACATTCTACCATTAATCGTTCTTTCCAGAATTAGATATTTGAGTGGTACGAACAATCTGGAAATAAGAATAAATGGGGAAATTTTATTCCCATTAATACCAAGAACACAATTATACAATGTGAACAGCGCCCATCAAACATACTCTCCGTCTTCTCGTATGAAAATACACTAAAAAAGTCTTCATTTTTTTCCATCATCCAATTTTAGCTAACTTGTGGGCGGTCAATACGTAATAATCATTGTTTGTGAGGTTTGCTGTTGAAACATAAGCGCAGTTAATCATATAAGCTGCTCAGCGAATGGCATGTTGATAGCTTTCGGCAGTGGTACTTGGTGACTCTTAATCGCAAAAAAATGCTATAATATGATAATAATTCGCTACGACAGCCAGGAATAGCTGCTTCCATGCAGTTTGCACCTGCCATTACTAGTTTAAGCACAATCCAGGATCAGTTCATCTGAAATAAAGCTTGGTCTTCCGCTGCCATTCATCCCTCCATCATGTCATGCTATCTACTAATTAAGCCATTTCAATCTTGATTGGTGTACTAAATCACCTTCCAATTTCCATAATCTCCTATACCTCTATTTTCTATCTCTCCGAGTCATTAAACCCACAATCGACGTGGCATGAGCTCTTCAAGTTTTTATTTTTATTATTCATGTAGGTAGGCTGATGAGTGGACCGAAAAGAAGAAAATACAGAGATCAGTGTAGAAGCCATTAACTTTACCAGACCTCGATCGGTATCACTTCATGTGGGTCCACCCCTCCTCTTCCTTCTCCTTCCACCTCATTTCGATGACATATTTTTGTTCTGTCATGAATATTACAATTTAAGCAAACTTCCCACAAAACAAATTGCGCAATACCTAGGAATTTTATTATCTGTTGTGAAATCAGTCAAACTGCCTTTACCCTTGATTCTGCGCTCGAGAGGTTATATAAGACGGAACAGCTCTGTCTGATCGATTCTAGGTATATCGCATCCTGAAAGTGGAAAAGGAATTTCCACCACCTCTTGAAATTGTCCGACCTCCTTGACTCGGGAGCTGGCTTACATTGCACAAAATGTTGCCTTCTGACTGCTGACCTACTGCCATGGTAGTAATTGCTCATGGTGCTCATATGAACAGTAACAATCAAAGCGTGACTGAGATACATCCTTCTCTAGATGACGACTTTACAACGAATATCATATGGATTAAGAATACTGATCAGCGATACGGATTTGATATTTTGGAACATCATGATGTCTTGCCGGCATCATTGAAAACTGTTGACCACTTCTCTCTTGCAGGAAACTAGCCTAAGTTTTATGTATACTATGATTGTATTTTTGAATTTGGTGCTAATGCTGTTATATGGAATAGGTCTTTGGATTATGGACGCGGATATTCTTTAATGGACGACGGCTGAACTATGAATGAGGGACCAGACGCTTGTAATATCTGCATGTTTTCAACTTAGCACTTCCCATTAATCTTCGGTCACCGATCTCAACCCATATAAATTTCCATCTCATGGCAAGCATATAAACCAGTCAAAGTAGGTATTGTGGTGCTTCGAGTCGACGAATTTCGGGGGCGGAAAATGCTCCTACATCTTTTCGCTATCCCTAAAGGCCAGCGTGAAAAAACTCTCCACACCATATCTTTGGGTCAAGCTCTACCAGAAAATAGAAAAAAATCCAAAATGGCTTCCATGATGATGTCGCAGTGACTTCGGTGACCGAGTGGACTAAGGCGCTTCGCTGGTGACCGCTAGCCTCACACCGCTGAACGGATGTGATGGATAAGAATGTCCTGGTCATTAGTGTCCCTTTTCATATCCTTTTCTTTTGCAACTAAGGACGGACACTTCTGCCTAGAATGGAGAAATATGTCCTAGCTGGATTAGAAGATAGGAGTGGGACATTCTTAGCCATCGGACATTCTTGGCCTCAGGTGGTCAATGTGTGAAAGTTACACGGGCTTTCTCCGCCAACCTAACTGACTCTCCATAGGAGTGAAACAACCTTGAAAGCGACATTAAGCCAAACCCCCCCTCCCCATTTTCAAAAAAGGCATTTTCTGGGCGATTTTACTGTCAAGACTTTTTTCATTGTTTTATTCATGTGTCTTCTTCGCAAAAACTGCATCATACATAAGTAAATACTTATCTGATATGAAATAAAATATTTTTTACTCACTTTTCGAAGAAATATGGCGAAATTATCATTTTCAGGTACGCTACATGGCCGACATTTTGATCCTTCGCCTGGGGGTCTAGGGAGGTAGGTTCAAAATGACCCCAATATGATAAGCTATAAAGTCACTGAGCGTCGGCTTTCATGCTTTTGTCGTTCCGCCAACAGGAACAAAAATGAGGAGAGAGAGGGCGGATAGGCCTCCCCAAGGCCAGGTAGAGTTGATATAATTACATCCATGTGACAGCGGATATTTTATTCAGCCGTCTCTACGTTAGCTTGAAACGGTCCAGTGGTTTTGTATCGATCTTCTTCAGTGTACATTTAATAACCAGCGACTTCAAATATAGTGGCTGTATAAAACTGTCCTTCAGTTTGTAGCGGTCTTATAAAATTGTGTTGGCAGTGAGCTTCTTATTCAGCAGTGTTCTTAAATTTTAATTTGTGGTTGGCGGTGGTCTTATTGACATGATTGAGCGGTTTTGTTATTCATCGATTTTGTTAACATTATATGCACTTGGAAGAGGCCTTCTGATTCAGCAGTCTTCTTAAATGTCTATCTTTGGTTTGCTGCGGCTTTCTTATTGAACGGTTCTAAAATCCAGATGTACGTTTTGCTTTCAACGATTGTGTTACTCGGCAACCTTTTTTAAGTTTTCGTATATCTCACAGCGGTCTTCATATTCGCAGTCTTCTTGAATTGCTTGAAGCAGTTCTGTTATCCACCGGTGTTCTTAAATGTCACGTATTTTTGCCAGCGGCTTTCTTATTCAGCGGTGTTGTAAAATCGTCGGATTCGCCTGGTCTGTCTGGTCTTTGGAATGGAATACAACCTGTACACCTAGAGCTATACCGCTGAATTTTGTAAAGATATTCTTACCATTGAGTAGACGATCTCGTTATCAGATCGAGTTTTTACCTAAGTGGCTACGATTTGGACTCTTAAGTACCAAGAATTTGAACTTTTTCAACTTCTGCCAAGAACCGATGTAAATTTGTTGAGAGATATTATTATCAATCACTTAACGTGTTTACTTTCTTTATATAAATACTGGGACGATGGTATGCAAATGTACATTTGGGAGACGGCTGCCCAGCATTTCTATCCAATCACGAAATGTCTTCTGAAGAAGGAGCATTTAATTGGTTCGTTGATTTACATACAACGTGAGCCTTACATTCTAGTGACGTTAATAATGGATAGAAGGGCTTGACACTGAAATGTATCAGTATGGTAAGGCAATAATAAAATTGTGCAGCTAATTTATTTGTACAAAATTAAAGCGCCTTGGAAGATCTTCCAAGGTGCTCTGAAGTTTGTATAAATCAATCAATTGCAGTTTGATTTAAACAAACAAGTATTTTATATCTCACTTTCTTTACCCTACCAGGCCAAACATCCATCCCTATCTCCGGAACGACAAAACATGAATGCTGACTCTCCGCGACTGTTTAGTTTGTTATATTGGGGTCATTTTGAGTCTCTTTGCGTACCTCCCCTCCCCGCTCCCCTCCCGATTAGAGGATCATCGGGAGATTCAAGATGGCGACTACATGAGACACGGGAAAAGTTATATTTTCGTCAGGTTTCTTCAAAATTCCTGCTTTTCTTTGAGGAAAATTGGGCCACACTTTTATTTCACACCAGACTATTATTTGTTAATTTACCGTGCAGTTTTTTACAAAGAAAACACATAAATGAACAATGCGAGATATCTGATCGATAATCCGATCAAAAATGCCTGTTTTGAAGACGTCACTGTAACGTCATCAAAGCGGCCATCTTGGATTATTTTGTACATTTTTTAGTGGAAATTGAACCAAGGGTATATCGTGGTAAGTTTCAGCCTCCTAGCTGAAGGGGAAAGAAAAGTATTTTGGACCCGAAATGACCCCCCCCCCCCAACCAGACCTGTAAAAAATCGGACATCCTCGCTGGTTAGCAACCCGCTGCAGGCCAAATTCAAATTTTGCAAAACCGGTTCCGATGTGAAGATATTTATTAACTTTGCTAAATAACAAAACTGCTGCAAGGCACTGTAGATATCCGCTAATTTGAATGCAACCACGGCGCTTTTCGCAGAGCGTTATGTAAATAGACTCAAACTCGAAACACGAGGAAAGGTCAAATGAGAAGAATAGTTGAAGAATAGCAAGAGCAAGACTCCTTCCATGTATGACCGCCATGCTGAATTTACCCATTATGCAACGAAAGGAAGTTGGATAAATCTCGGAATTAAATAATAATTATTTGCTGGTCAAAAATTGTATTTTCATGTCCTGTTAAGAAATACCTCAAATCAAATCAAATATATACTGGCCACCACTGCCTGCCTTCAGTCTATAACGGTAGATGAAGTGTTGTCTGGTTATATAGAAAAATACTCAAATATGAGTAACTTATGTTGTGTGACAACTGTATTCACGTTAGGTAATGTTATCATCAAAACATTTTCATACAAAAAAACCGTTTTCCGACATTTGAATTACGACATTCATGATGAAAACACCGATTTTAATCATTAACTCGTCTGGCCTAAAACTGCCCTTTTGACCCATTTCTGGTTCTGACAAGTAGTTTATTATGAAGTCTAGGATGTTTTCAGATAATTTATAGGCTTGTACCTACCACCTGAACTCTTTTTTTCGAGTGCTAACTTTTGACTAACACATCATTCCTAGTACAGCACAATGTTGTGTATAAATCTTCTAAATAAATCTCATTCTCTTGGAATGAACAGATCTTTTCTATGATGTGATTACCAAACACTTTTGGATATTTTAATCTATGCTTGCTAACTCTATTATCCTGAAATTTGAGGGCTTAATGTAATCAAACGTCCCTGACCTCTAGTCGTGTATAGACAAATATTATATGGTATAATTTTTGGATTTTGTTTTTTTCACAATAAGATTTGACCATAACTTGTTCCTTGTGATCATTGGCTTAAATGCAATTTTGCATTCGTATAAACATAAGCGAATTCGACTAGTATTCCTCTAAAATCAGGTCAGTTATGGAGCATTAATATGAGACAAGATAGTATTTGCACAGAGGTTCAGATTTTTTTACTTAAATGTTCCTTTGGCATATTCTGTTTAAATGCATTCTTGTGATCTTTTCACTAACTCGAGATCAACTTTTTACCAACCCGAGGGGGGGGGGGGGTAAAATGGTCCCCCTACCAAACTTTTTGAGCTATCTCCGGAACGACTAAAAATGATGAGCTGAAACTCCGTGACTTTAGAGTTTATCACATTGGAATCATTTTGAGCCTATTTGCATAACCCCACGAGCAAAGGGTCATTGCCAAATTCAAGATGGCGGCCACGTGGGGTACCAGAAAAGTGATCTCTTTGTCATATTTCTTCAAAAGTTCTGCTTTTCCGCGATGAAAAATGAGCAAAACCTATTTTATTTCACATCACATTAATATTTACTAATTTATCATGCAGTTTGTGCGGAGAAATTGCATAAATAAAACATTCGGAAAATCTGACCGAAAAATCGACCAAAAAATGTCGTTTTTGGAAATGACGTCCCGGTGACGTTATCAACGCGGCCATCTTGGCATTTTTACATTTTCTGGTAGAGCTTGACCCAAGGGTATAATGTGGTAAGTTTCAGCACGCTAGCTCAAGGAGTAAGAAAAATAATCAGGGGGTCATTTCGCCCCCCATCCTCTGGCCACGACAGGTCCCAAAAAGCCCAGGCCAGATAGGGTTAACTAGTATTCATATACATGTTCAAGATATTTAACCTTTTTGCCAACAACTTGGCTTTTCAATCTATTTTTTTTTGTGCAAATGTCCGCATGTTTTTTAGTCAAGTGTAGGACATATAGAAACAAGTGAGGTAGCGCACCCCGTCTGCTCCGAAAGCTTAACCAACTCAATTTCCAGGGCATTTTCTGAGTTTTGCGTAGGACAGTAGAACTGAAGAAAGCCCGATAATTTCTGACCTGAAATATCGATGAGTAGCAAGACTCCTGATGCTAATAATGAACTAAGCAGCTTAGTAAGCTCCTAGTGGGGATTATAGATAGTAGAGGAATCCCGAGTAGATACATGGTGGTACAGTATGTATCCTTTGCCATCTATAATTAAGGCAATCGGTGTTTTAGCGTGTTGTATTCGGCTCGTGTACTCCATGAAGATAATAACCGGTACATGGCAGACTGGAGTGTTATAATATCCAACCTTGACAAACCCGCCAGATTTGTTTATTCTACGCATTTTCCATCAATAATATCAATGTCAAACACAGAAAAATCATCATTGGATGTAGTTGACCCCTCGCGTACTCACTGGCTTACAAAGGTTGGCAATGACACCAATTGATTGATATGATTTAACTAATCCGACGGTCAGCACAGTCTTGACCTCGCAGTGCCCTAAGCCAAATGTCTTATGGCAGTTCTGTTAGAAATCAGCTTTGCGTGGTCACCAGTACTATAGCTGTGGCAAACATTCGTGCATAGTTCCCTGAATTTGCTAACAGTTATACAATATCCAGTACCACCAGGTAATGTTCGATTGTATAAACTATATTTCACTGTTTCCTCGTTGTGCTTCCATGAAGACCCACAATTCCAGGGACAAGAAAAGATGTAAAGCATTACCACTTACATGCGATACATGTTGAACAAATCATTGACTTACAGGATGTAAATAGTTCTTATATACCCATAATGTAATTGTTTCACTATGTTGATTTAGTATGTGAAGAAAGTATGTAACATTAAAACAACGTGATTGCAACATAAAAATTATGCACATTTTGAATCAATCAGAAATCAAGGAACGTAATTATACGCCTGAGGATGATAAACAGTTAGATATTCTTGGATACCATGTAATTCTGCTGTTACAGTCGTCCAAACCGTGTTACGTTTAGTATATATAATCGCAACGGTGAGAAACTTGCGTATGGCTTCTACACATCTCAACTTGTGAAAAAGTTCACCTGAAAATATGACGATTTTAATAAACGATACAAATAGTTTACACTCGTGACTATACCTTTAAGTTCCTTCACTGAATGTCTCCCAAATGTGGAGGTAAATAACACACTGATAGAAAAGTATTATTGCAGTTAGAGATGAGCTAACGTCATCCGTGTAATATATTGTACTTATGGTACTCGTAGGAATATACACTAACAAAGCGTAACTATGGGATACAATATCCTGTGGAAAACAACTTGGAAGCTCATTGGACGGACGGCTACTGGTCAGTGATACGGATTTGAAGATAGGAACAGTATCAGTATATTTGAAAACTGTTCAACGCTTACTTTTGTGAACATTTTTTTATATTACTTTAATTTGATTTTTGAGAGTATAGTAAGGAAGGGTGGGGAATGAAATGACCTATATAGTTTGTTTCCGGATCTTTCTTTGGGATTGATGTCCAAGCGATTGTTTGATAGAGTAGCTTTAGCAATTAGTTGAAAATCGATAAATTCTATTGGTAATAACCGGAGTAACGATAAATTTGATCAATTACGGAAAACTGGTTGAGTAGGCCCTGTTTATTGGCTGAACTTATGATCACGTATTGTGCTTTTTTATATGTGTTGTAATTTTTAGTATAATTAAAGGATTCAAGTATGTTGGATATGCGTTTCCCCAAACGGTATTACCTTATGGCAGACACAGGAAAATCTTTTCGTAGTCTAACATATGAAGTGTTTTGTGTTTATCGAGCTGAATCCTAGCCTTCTCGATATGCTTTATACGGCGATACAGGTTTAGCAAATTACAGTGAATAACATTCATTACAGTGTCAGACAACTTTGTTAATTTTTGATCGACTTTACTGTGTGTGACCAAGGATAACCTATTACGAGCACAGACGCAATGGCTCCAAAACGTAAGTGAACAACTGGAAGCAATTAACAAGACACAGAACGACATGACAAATATTCTTCAAAAATACTCGAGAAACAAACGGCCACAGAACAATAATAGAGACTGATGAATGTGTCAAGCAAAGTCATTGTTCAGATGGAATCATTTGTCGATGCATGGACTCAATATAAATAAGATAATCGCATAGGCAGCGAATCGTGCAACTTCTGAAAAACAATATTTGGCAGTGATAGAAACACAAGAAAAACTTGCTTTCTACAATATGAGAGGCTATCAAAAACATTTACGGAACTTCCTTGGGGCAGAGTCCCCCATATAACCTATTACCAAATTTCGCCAAAATCCGACGTATGAACAGACGGACGAACGGACACAACGACAGGAACAAATCAACATAGAAAAAGTTCATATGGAACAATGTCGTCTACTGGATCAGATCGGGAAACAAGAGCCAATTTTGAACAAAATGGAAGTGCACATTGAAAACCTGAAACAAAGACCACATGATACTAGAATCCAAGACAGTCTACGCAAACTGTGGCTGGAAGATATCTGCGAAGAAGAATAGAAATCGAAATCCATTTTGGAAAAAAACCTGCTTGAAAACGTACCGCAGAATGACAAACCTTTAGAGGAATATACGCCAGAACCATGAGGGCCCTACCACAGCTCCGACGCACCAACAGCGAAACACTCAGAATCACCGGAACACTCGATCTGACAGGAACCGGAGTCGCCGAGAATCACGAGGCCGTGAACAACAGGCCACTAGCCAACAACAGGCCACTAGCCAACAACAGGCCATTAGCCAACAACAGGCCACTAGCCAACAACAGCCACGATAATAGCATCAGCAACAAACGAATCATTCCTTTTAAATCTGCTGTTGTATTAACAGCAATGTTATAATTATTAATGCATTTAATTAAAAATCACCACGTTTATCCCAGATATCTACCGAATGATATATCTTCTTCATTTTTCTTTTGAGCTTTTCAGTCACCCAGAACCAACAGTCGACAAAGGGGATTACCATTGTTCAAGTTTCCTACAACTTTGGCAGCACGTGAACACTGGGTGGAGTTATTTATTGATTAAATACAACCAAATTTTTTAATTGTTAACACAGTTGAGACTAATGATCTGCCAGAATGTGAATGTCTGGACATATTACCAGTGACAGTTCTGTTCATTATCGTATCTTGTTGTGCGTACTTCCTGTAGTTTCAATCATGCCAACGTCACATGTTTAGTTGCCTCTGATCAGCTGAAGGTGTGAATTGAATAACAGTGTGTCGACGTATGTACTCATTCCATTCTTTTTATATGTATCTGTAACCTCATTATGCCATAGTATACAGGTATCAATGTCAGTATTGTTCATTATATAGCCAGTAAGTTCATGTAACCATTAGAAACAGACAAAAAAAATAAAGAAATAAAAAAAAACTTGTAATCTGCTGGATAAGTCCTGAGCCAATTAGTGGACGAATCACGCAAGCCATAATGAGTCCGCTTGAAAAGTAATATATTATGATTCACGTTATCGAAAGCTTTTGGATAAAGCAAGAAATGTGTAAGTACTATTTTTTGTCTCGACTAATTTGTCAAACAAAGCGATGAAAGAATATTTCTGTTTTTTATAAATTTTTAGATGTTGCTGAAGCATGGGAGGACGAATATTGACATGCAGTTCTAGCAAGATCTATAAAAGGGTGTAACGGGTGGAAATGTAGCATTGGGCAGGTCGATGATGTGTGAGAGGGGAACCAAAATATAATCAGAAACTAATTTGATCAAGGACAAGCGTATTTCGTCTAATCCAGGTGCAGTCCACTTCATATTCATTATGCCCCCTCTAATTAGAGGAGGAATATAGCGATCGTCTGTCTGTCTGTCCGTCCGTCGATCCGTCAGTCAGTCTGCCCATCCGAATTTCTTGTCCGGGCAATATCTCGGTAAATATTTGATGGACAAGATTAAAACTTGCAAGAAATATGGCCAGTGTCTCGTAGTTGTGCAGTGTAGATTTTTGTTCGAGTTTTGGTTATATTTTCAAGAGTCATGGCCCTTCGATCCTGAAATATCCGTGAATGGGACTTGTCCGGGCTGGATCTTGGTTAATATTGTATGGACAAGTATGAAATTTGTATGATAAGTTGTCAGTTCCCCATAGTTGTGCAGCGTAAAGTCTCTCCGCGTTTCGCGTATATTTTCAACAGTTCTGGAAATCTTTGTGAATTGTGACATTTCCGGGATGGATCTCGGTTGATATTGTATGGACATGTATGAAATTTGCATGATATGTGGTCAATGCCCCATAGTTGTGCAGCGTGAAGTTTCTTTGCGTTTCGGTTATATTTTCAAGAGTTATGGCCATGTGGATTTCTGGTTAATAAAAGTCCATGCTCTAGAAGGTTTATCGAATATTTGCATTTGTATGAAGTTAATTTATTTAATTTTGCTTGGAAACATATATATAGTAAAGCAATGTAATTTATGCCTATTTAGCAAATTCTGTGGCAAATGAACTGATAAATAATTGATTATGATAATGTTATATACTTATCTGTATTTTGACTGTACAAATACATTGTGTTAGCAACAGACATGTACAGAACACGGGGTTTGTTCCGTAAGGCTCCCTCACATAAGGGACACGATGGCTTAACTTTGTGCCTTACATGTCTACTTCCACGGGAGGAATATTGTCATATAGTTAACTGCAGAACATGGGCGCACACTGTAACCAATTTTCATTTGTCTAATTATCATGTTCCAGTAAATCTCAGATCGATCAGACACTCTTTTGGCATTTAGGTGTCCCACAGAGTATTGTATCATCTTTTCTCTTTCATTCATTCTCTCTTGTCGACTTTATGACAAAAAAGATGATTACAATTTCAACATCGTAAACTATCCCTTTCTGGATAGTAATATTCCAGTGGGACCTGCATATGGCGTATACATATCTCGCTTAGTAGCATTTGCTAGATCCTGTGTTAAATGTGATGATTTTAATCAACGTCACAAAACATTGTTGCAGAAACTTATAAAACAGGGCTATTCCACCAAGCGCCTCCACTCAAAGTTTCTCAAATTTGGCGATACATATCGCATGCTGATAGCAAAATACGAACGTAGCGTGCAAGATCTATGGCGCTACGTTTCGTAACTTGTGTCTAATTCCGCTTAACCCGGGGCTAGGGGCCGTATGAACCCATGTACTTCAAGATCCTCACGGTACTGATATGAACAGTCACAATCAAAGCGTGACTGAGATACATCTTTTTTTTAGATGACGACTCTATAACGAATATTATGGATTAAGAATACTGATCAGCGATACGGATTTGATATTTTTGGAACATCATGATGTCTTGCCGGCATCATTGAAAACTGTTGACCGCTTCTCTCTTGCAGGAAACAAGCCTATGTTTATGTATACTATGATTGTCTTTTTGAATTTGGTGCTAATACTGCTAATACTGTTATGTGGAAAATGGAATAGGTCTTTGGATTATGGACGCGGATATTCTCTAATGGACGACGGCTGGATTATGAATGACGGACTAGCCGCTTGTAATTCAGTTGAATACAACCACGTGTAAGCCGGTTGAAGAGGAAGATGATGGCTGCTAAATATGGATACATGCATTTTTGAAACACTCTTGGGAATTCGACAAGATGTTGATGTGAAGAGACTTGCGAAAGATGCCATTCAGCTGAAGAAGTCGTTTACCTCTATGGAGAAGGAGTTGTCTGTTAGGTCGTTTCTCTTCAGTCTTCCATTGACTGGATGAGGGGAAGTACTCCCACTAACACTGCCACCACAGTTCTCGCCTTATCTAAAACCTGTCGCAGCAACCTCCATGATAAAGGCAACTGCAACTAGTCCCAGTATCTGTGGACGCAGTGATATTCAATTCTGAACAAAGACTGTCACCTCTACATCTGCACCAGTGGTACCAAAGCCAGCAATGAAGAGGAACCGTTTCAGTGATGAGGACATTGATGGTGGATATACTACAAGAACTGGTAAACCAACACGACAAGCAGTTGGGGTTCTTACAAGACATGGAGGGAAACCAAGTCAGATACAGTTCCCTCCAAGGGCACAGTTAAGTCAAAACACCCTTAGGGCAAAGGGTCTTCAAAAGCCAAGTTTGCGACAGGCAAAGTTCGATCAACAGGACAGCCTTAAAAAATAGAGTCTGCAAAACAGAGAGGTCTGTCGAAAAAAGATCTCTTTTCAAAGCAAAAGCTGTCGCAGTTAGCAGAAACGTTTCCGAAGATAAACACCCCTCCACAGAAACATCTGTAAGATTTTCGCAAGATCTACATGCAGCTGAAGTCAACGAGAGCCTCACACACCAAAATCTTGCAGCTTGCCAAAGCCCCGTTGAAGAAAAACCTTTCAAGACAAAGAATCACATGGAAAAAATTCATTTTATTATTTATGTTTAAGTTCTGCTTCTTCTCTAAACCATACTTACATGTAGGACGTCAGCTGTTCTGGGTTTTTTTCTTGATAAAATTCTGCTTGAAATGAGTTTATGTTATCATTTTGTATTAGTAAGGTTGTCTGTGTTTCCACCTTCAATCATACAATGCAAACATGCAATCACTGGCTCATGTGATTTGACTAAAATACATTTATGATTTATTTATCTCACAAATATTACTTATTGTTGTTTTATTATGTCTGTCTGTTTAGTACTACTTATGCTGTTTTGTGCAATGCTGTTTACCAGCATTACATTCATACACATGTATCATGCTCTATATCACAAATCATGCATTTAGTTTAATATTACTAATCAGCAAGTGAAATACACTTTGTTTTCCTCCTAATTACATCTTAGCGTCATTTAAAAGAGAGATTGGACTCATCACATTACACGAGGGAGCAGAACAGAGTTCACTTCCGGTGAAAATACAACTCTGACTTCAACGCAGTTCCCATGCACTTCTCTACTGCTCCATGAAGAATCGTTTTATGGGATCAGTGCTTCAGACAATGTCAGAGGTATTACAGAGTGAACTACCAATAGCTGCATTGGACTTTTTTATCTCCTGGGATTGATTCCTCCATCCTTTCTCTGTGCAGCTTCATTGTCAGCTGATGTGTTCAGAGATGACCATGTAATCAAGCCAGGAATGTTTGCGGTTCAAATTCACTATGTTGACAACCACTATGTTGTGTCACAGCACAAGGGAAGCAATGCATATATATATGGTTCTCTATCAAACTTGAACAGAATCTAGCAGCTCAGCCCAAAACTTCGGAAACTTTATCACATTATACAGTGTAGTGAAAATCCATGTGGTCTAATCCATTGCATTGCTGCTCAGTCACATGGTCTGTCTACAGATTGTGGTGCCTTCGCTGCCGCAAATGTCACCATGTTGATACATAGACAGGATCCGCAGAGACAGGTTGTAAACCAGCTGCTATTTCGTACACATATGTACAAGTGTCTTCAGACGAAATCCGTAACATCTTTCCCATTCCTGACTTCCTGGACTAATGCTACTACATCTGACATTGACCTGTATTTTACAAACCAGATGAAGTTTCTTCTTACGACATCTGAGAAGCCAGGCCAGCTGATTAGGGAGCGACTGACAAATCAGCTCAATAGAGTAAACAATATGGAAGACAGAGCCAGAAAAACTATCAAGAGAAGTCAAAGGGACGATGAACAGAAGAAGTAGGACAAGTTGGAAGATAAGGACAGAAAGGTGCAGGACAGAACGAATAGAGGAGAAGAACGCACGAAGCAAGAAAATTGAGAGATATGCTTGATAAAGTAATCACCAGGTTGGAGAGAGATGATGAACAGAAGAAACAAGAAAACGTGGAAGATAAGGACAGGAAGGTTCAGGACAGGATCAAGAGAGAAGAAGAACAAAAGAAACTGGAAATTTAGAGAGATTGGCTTCCTAAAGTAAACACCAGGTGGGAGGGAGATGATGAACAGAAGAAACAAGAAAACATGAAAGATAAAGACAGGAAGGTTCAGGACAACATGAAGCGGAGAGAACTCAAGAAGCGGGAAAACTTGAGAGATAGGCTTCATAAAGTAAACATCAGGTTAGAGAGAGATGATGAACAAAAGAAACAAGAACACTTAAAAGATAAGGACAGGAAGGTTCAGGACAAGATGACGAGAGGAGAAGAACGCAAGAGGCGGAAAGATTTGAACGATAAGAACAGAAAGTTACAGGACGGAATTAAGAGAGAAGATTGCTAGAGGTGGGAAAACTTGGGAGATAGGCTTCATAAAGTAAAAACCAAGTTGGAGAGAGATGATGAACAGAGAATAACAGGAAGGCGCAGGACAGGATGAAGAGAGGAGGAGAATGCAAGAAGCGGGAAAACTTGAGAGATAGGCATTATAAAGTAAAAATCCGGTTGGAGAGAGATGATGAACAGAAGAAACAAGAAAACGTGAAAGATAACAACAGGAAGGTTCAGGACAGAATGAAGAGAGGAAGAGAATGCAAGAGGCGGGAAAATTTGAAAGATAAGAACAGAAAGTTACAGGACGGAATTGAGAGAGAAGATTGCTAGAGGCGGGAAAACTTGGGAGATAGGCTTCATAAAGTAAAAACCAAGTTGAAGAGAGATGATGAACAGAGAACAACAGGAAGGCGCAGGACAGGATGAAGAGAGGAGGAGAATGCAAGAAGCGGGAAAACTTGAGAGATAGGCATTATAAAGTAAAAATCCGGTTGGAGAGAGATGATGAACAGAAGAAACAAGAAAACGTGAAAGATAACAACAGGAAGGTTCAGGACAGAATGAAGAGAGGAAGAGAATGCAAGAGGCGGGAAAATTTGAAAGATAAGAACAGAAAGTTACAGGACGGAATTGAGAGAGAAGATTGCTAGAGGCGGGAAAACTTGGGAGATAGGCTTCATAAAGTAAAAACCAAGTTGAAGAGAGATGATGAACAGAGAACAACAGGAAGGCGCAGGACAGGATGAAGAGAGGAGGAGAATGCAAGAAGCGGGAAAACTTGAGAGATAGGCATTATAAAGTAAAAATCCGGTTGGAGAGAGATGATGAACAGAAGAAACAAGAAAACGTGAAAGATAACAACAGGAAGGTTCAGGACAGAATGAAGAGAGGAGAAGAATGCAAGAAGCGAAAAGACTTGAGAGATAGGCTTCATGAAGATGGAGAGAGATGATGAACAGAAATAACAAGAAAACAGGAGAGATAAACACCGGAAGAAGAAAGCTCGGCACTTTAAGACTCCACCATCCATTACATGCCAAAAGTTCCAAACCTCGGCACAGGAAGGTCCGTCTTATCCATGTAATGTGTGCCATCGAATGATGTTTAGCAACAACGTAATCTCCCTTCACATGGACAAGAATGATTAACAGGTTCCTGACAAAATGTTTACATCGGCTGTTAACTGTAATGGTGGAATTTGGATTTGTACCTTTCCAAAAATCAGATGCTACCCCAAGCTGTTAAAAATGAACTTCATTTAGTTGACCAACCACCACCACTGACTACCCTCTCCAACGTGGAGGCGAGACTAGTATCTCGGCGGTATCCATGTATACAAATTCTTGCACTACCAAGATGGCAGCTAAAAACTTTTCATGGGATTATGGTTAATGTTCCTGTTGATGTCAATGTAACATGTACTGCCTTGCTGTTACCCTCGTCCCCCAACAGACAAGACCTTGATTGGTAGAACCAAAGCTGTCAGCCGGACTCCTTATAATGCTGATACTCAAAGAGTTGATACCAAACAAATACTCTCGAAAGTGTGGACAGTTCTGACTGATGAAAATGCTGAACTACATGTAACAGAACTTGAATTACAAGACGTTTTGCAGCTTGCTGGAGTAGAAGAAAAGGAATATATAAAGCTGCTTTGAAACCCAGTTCAAAGTATTTCTCGATGTGCTTGGGTGGGCTGTCAATTGTGCCAGTCTAGAAAAACTGGAGGTAGGCTATCCCTTTTGAATGCCTTCATATCTGGTGCAGCAGGGACGGGCAAGATTACAAGCGTCTAGTCCGTCATTCATAATCCAGCCGTCGTCCATTAGAGAATATCCGCGTCCATAATCCAAAGACCTATTCCATTTTCCACATAACAGTATTAGCACCAAATTCAAAAAGACAATCATAGTATACACAAACATAGGCTTGTTTCCTGCAAGAGAGAAGCGGTCAACAGTTTTCAATGATGCCGGCAAGACATCATGATGTTCCAAAAATATCAAATCCGTATCGCTGATCAGTATTCTTAATCCATAATATTCGTTATAGAGTCGTCATCTTAAAAAAAAGATGTATCTCAGTCACGCTTTGATTGTGACTGTTCATATGAGTACCATGAGGATCTTGAAGTACATGGGTTCATACGGCCCCTAGCCCCGGGTCAAGCGGAATTAGACACAAGTTACGAAACGTAGCGCCATAGATCTTGCACGCTACGTTCGTATTTTGTTATCAGCATGCGATATGTATCGCCAAATTTGAGAAACTTTGAGTGGAGGCGCTTGGTGGAATAGCCCTGTTTTATAAGTTTCTGCAACAATGTTTTGTGACGTTGATTAAAATCATCACATTTAACACAGGATCTAGCAAATGCTAATAAGCGAGATATGTATACGCCATATGCAGGTCCCACTGGAATATTACTGTCCAGAAAGGGATAGTTTACGATGTCGAAATTGTAATCATCTCTTTTGTCATAAAATCGACGAGAGAGAGTGCCCGCTTCATTTTTGTAGAGATATAGATCTAAATATTATGTGCCTGTAGGGCTATCTGTAGTTTCTTTCAAATCCAGTGAAGGGGGATATATATCCTTCACTGCGTCATTTATATAGCGATTATCCACAGCAAGAAGATCGTCTATATAGCGTTTGGTGAATGAGAAGGAACGGGCTTTGAATGGATCGGTTGAAAGTTGAACCTACAGTACTCGCTGATTGGCTGGACCTCACCAAGAGCAAGGTCGTTGAAACAATCCGCCATATTGACAGAAGTTCTCTTCCCCAAGTAAAACAAGTACTGAGAAACCTCAATTCGCAAGAAGTTCTAGCAAATCTCCAGAGTAAATTTGTCATAGTCCCAGCAGACAAAGCTCCGAATAATATAATATTCATATGTAAATATTACTATTACCAGGTGCTGGTTAAAGAATTGAGTGTAGACATATCTTCATCAAATACGTCTACTTACTCCCAAACTGCATTGACTCTGGAAGATTTATTTAACAATCACAAAAAGTTTCTCAGAGAAAGAGGTATTTGTCTTCCAACCAATCATAACGACATACCAAAAATATACTGGACTCCCAAAATGCATAAATCACTATACAAAGCTAGATTCATAGCTGGTTCTAGAAGCTGCACCACTAAGCTTCTTTCAACTCTATTGACGAGGGCCCTTCAGGAGGTAAAAGCATTTTGGGAAAGGTATTGCGCCACTATTTCTAAGAACTCTGGCGTTGAATGTATGTGGATATTGAAAAACTCAAAATGTCTTACGGAAGAACTTGATGCTAAAGGTCACATACTGTACAGACATGTATCCACATGGGATTTCTCGACTCTCTATACTACAATCCCTCATCAGGACCTTATTGACCGTATAAGTTCATTAATAGTATCTGTGTTCAAGAAAACTGATCGTAGATATATTAATGTCGGAAGCCATAAAGCCTTCTTTAGCTCGACTACATACAAGAGATATCATTCATGGGATGTTTCTTTGTTTATAGAGTTGCTTGAATTTCTTATTAAAAATATCTATGTGAAATTTGGCAACACAATATATCAGCAGCATATAAGTATTCCAATGGGTACTAATTGTGCACCCCTGTTGGCTGACCTGTATCTGTTCTCTTATGAATATGACTATATGCAGGCGCTTTCAAAAACTGATCCATTCAAAGCCCGTTCCTTCTCATTCACCAAACGTTATATAGACGATCTTCTCGATGTGGATAATCGCTATATAAATGACGCAGTGAAAGATATATATCCACCTTCACTGGATTTGAAGGAAACTACAGATAGCCCTACAGGCACATCATATTTAGATCTATATCTCTATAAAAATGAAGCGGGCATTCTCTCTCGTCGACTTTATGACAAAAGAGATGATTACAATTTCGATATCGTAAACTATCCCTTTCTGGATAGTAATATTCCAGTGGGACCTGCATATGGCGTATACATATCTCGCTTAGTAGCATTTGCTAGATCCTGTGTTAAATGTGATGATTTTAATCAACGTCACAAAACATTGTTGCAGAAACTTATAAAACAGGGCTATTCCACCAAGCGCCTCCACTCAAAGTTTCTCAAATTTGGCGATACATATCGCATGCTGATAGCAAAATACGAACGTAGCGTGCAAGATCTATGGTGCTACGTTTCGTAACTTGTCTAATTCCGCTTAACCCGGGGCTAGGGGCCGTATGAACCCATGTACTTCAAGATCCTCATGGTACTCATATGAACAGTCACAATCAAAGCGTGACTGAGGTACATCATTTTTAGATGACGACTCTATAACGAATATTATGGATTAAGAATACTGATCAGCGATACGGATTTGATATTTTGGAACATCATGATGTCTTGCCGGCATCATTGAAAACTGTTTACCGCTTCTCTCTTGCAACAAACAAGCCTATGTTTATGTATACTTTTGTCTTTTTGAATTTGGTGCTAATACTGTTAAATGGAAATGGAATAGGTCTTTGGATTATGGACGCGGATATTCTCTAATGGACGACGGCTGGATTATGAATGACGGACTAGACGCTTGTAATTTGAAAGCGCCTGCATATAGTCATATTCATAAGAGAACAGATACAGGTCGGCCAACAGGGGTGCACAATTAGTACCCATTGGAATACCTATATGCTGCTGATATATTGTGTTGCCAAATTTCACATAGATATTTTTAATGAGAAATTCAAGCAACTCTATAAACAAAGAAACATCCCATGAATGATATCTCTTGTCATTTGATTAAAACCATATATTAAACTGTCATCAGAGTACCGTCCTCCTTACTGCTCCCACAGGAACAGCAGCATTTAATATTGAAGGAGTCACTCTTCACAGTGTTTTTGCACTGAACAAGTTGCAACAAAGTGGAAAGAGAGAGACAGAATAAAGGTTAAACGTCGCATTCAGCAATGGTTCAGGTATACAGCGACGATCAAACAAAATTCTAAGGATTCAATTCAACAACTCAGTAAACTATTGCGTAAAAAACCGGTACAAACATTACAATTTGTACAACAAACCAATCTCTCTCAAATAATCTAAAATACAATCTTTTACTCGGCTAAAAAAATCTTCCATCGTAGATGCTCGATAGAAAGTATCTTTTACAATCTTAAAATCTATGCTGTCTATGAGAATATGTTTCGCCGTGAGATCTTTATGGCATGGAATACACCTTGGGACGGGCCTCCTGTTTTAGTAAATATTCGTGAGTTAATCGTGTATGGCCGATCGTACATCGTCTAATCATGGCTTGATCGAAACGTTTCTGACTGTTCTGATGAGTATAACCAACAGGGTTTTTTTGAACTCGTGAAGTTCGTTATTATCCATAGTATCCCATTAAGACTGAAACAGCTTTCTTACATAAGCGCAGATAGATGGTCTGAAATCGCTGTATGAGATTCCAACAGGATCAACCTCTTTATCCAGAGCTGCTTTAGCCATTTTATCAGCTTCAGTATTGCCTGATGTCAACGTGACTAGGTACCCAACAAAACACAATATATATCTGTTGATCAAATCTAATGTCATACAATTGTAGAATTTTCAAGATGGTGGGATGAGTTGAATTTCCACTTTTAATCGCTTGAAGGCATGATAGTGAATCTGAGAATATGACATATGTTTTCCTTCTAGTGGACCCAATACCTCCCAAAGCTGATAATAGAGCTTTTGCCTCTGCAGTGAATATTGAACTTTTACCTGGTAGACGATAGGTTTTAGTTTTGGAACTAAAGACAATTACAAGCGTCTAGTCCGTCATTCATAATCCAGCCGTCGTCCATTAGAGAATATCCGCGTCCATAATCCAAAGACCTATTCCATTTTCCATATAACAGTATTAGCACCAAATTCAAAAAGACAATCATAGTATACATAAACATAGGCTTGTTTCCTGCAAGAGAGAAGCGGTCAACAGTTTTCAATGATGCCGGCAAGACATCATGATGTTCCAAAAATATCAAATCCGTATCGCTGATCAGTATTCTTAATCCATAATATTCGTTATATAGAGTCGTCATCTAAAAAAAAGATGTATCTCAGTCACGCTTTGTGACTGTTCATATGAGTACCATGAGGATCTTGAAGTACATGGGTTCATACGGCCCCTAGCCCCGGGTTAAACGGAATTAGACACAAGTTACGAAACGTAGCGCGCCATAGATCTTGCACGCTACGTTCGTATTTTGCTATCAGCATGCGATATGTATCGCCAAATTTGAGAAACTTTGAGTGGAGGCGCTTGGTGGAATAGCCCTGTTTTATAAGTTTCTGCAACAATGTTTTGTGACGTTGATTAAAATCATCACATTTAACAGGATCTAGCAAATGCTACTAAGCGAGATATGTATACGCCATATGCAGGTCCCACTGGAATATTACTATCCAGAAAGGGATAGTTTACGATGTCGAAATTGTAATCATCTCTTTTGTCATAAAGTCGACGAGAGAGAATGCCCGCTTCATTTTTATAGAGATAGAGATCTAAATAAGATGTGCCTGTAGGGCTATCTGTAGTTTCCTTCAAATCCAGTGAAGGTGGATATATATCCTTGACTGCGTCATTTATATAGCGATTATCCACAGCGAGAAGATCGTCTATATAGCGTTTGGTGAATGAGAAGGAACGGGCTTTGAATGGATCGGTTTTTGAAAGCGCCTGCATATAGTCATATTCATAAGAGAACAGATACAGGTCAGCCAACAGGGGTGCACAATTAGTACCATTGGAATACCTATATGCTGCTGATATATTGTGTTGCCAAATTTCACATAGATATTTTTAATGAGAAATTCAAGCAACTCTATAAACAAAGAAACATCCCATGAATGATATCTCTTGTATGTAGTCGAGCTAAGAATGCTTTATGGCTTCCGACATTAATATATCTACGATCAGTTTTCTTGAACACAGATACTATTAATGAACTTAGACGGTCAATAAGGTCCTGATGATGGATTGTAGTATAGAGAGTCGAGAAATCCCATGTGGATACATGTCTGTACGGTATGTGACCTTTAGCATCAAGCTCTTCCGTAAGACATTTTGAGTTTTTCAATATCCACATACATTCAACGCCAGAGTTCTTAGAAATAGTGGCGCACTACCTTTCCCAAAATGCTTTTACCTCCTGAAGGGCCCTCGTCAATAGGATTGAAAGAAGCTTGGTGGTGCAGCTTCTAGAACCAGCTATGAATCTAGCTTTGTATGGTGATTTATGCATTTTGGGAGTCCAGTATATTTTTGGTATGTCGCTATGATTGGTTGGAAGACAAATACTTCTTTCCCTGAGAAACTTTTTGTGATTGTTAAATAAATCTTCCAGAGTAAATGCAGTTTGTGAGTAAGTAGACGTATTTGATGAAGATATGTCTACACTCAATTCTTTAACCAGCACCTGGTAATAGTAATATTTACATATGAATATTATATTATTCGGAGCTAGCACACGCTACTCTCTCACCATCTTTAGAACCATCTGTATAAATAACCTGATGTGATCTGTATTTCTTTCTCAGTATACTAAATTCTTGTGTATACACGAGCTCGTGTCTGCCTTTTTATATTTTGTCAGTGAAATTTCTACTTCTGGTTTGGCTAACTGCCATGGTGGAGTTGGCAAGAGCTCATTAGGTAAAATTTGACTAACTTTAATACCAGCTGCTACAATGTGTGGTTTTATACGGATTCCAAGAGGTGGAATAATCGAGGGTTTTTTTAGATAGAAATCTGCGTACTGAGGGTTGAAAACACAGGTATACGCAGGATTTGAGTGGTTCGATCGCAATTTTGTGATATATTGCAGCGATAGTTTAATTCTACGAAGTTCTAAAGGAAATTCATCTGCTTCGACATACAAGCTTTCTTTATGTGTTGTTCTGAATGCACCGAGGCAAAGTTTTAGTCCTTGATGGAGAATACGATCTAGCTTTGCTAAGTTTGACTTGCTTGCACCATTGTGAACAATAGAACAATAATCGAGCTTGGACCGAACAAGTGATCGATATAAGTGGTGATCTCATCCCCACTTATAGCTGACAACTACCTTCAGCAAATCTAGAGCTTTCGTGCATTTGGTGTTCAAGCAGTTGATATGCGATTTGAATGTTAGTCGTTGGTCAAACAATATGCCTAGGAATTTGACCTCTTTTACTACTTTAATTTCAGTTCCATCTAATGTAAGTACTTTTCCCACTACACGATATGTTGAAATCGTCTACAAAAAGTGAACCATCAATTGATTTATTCAGAACTGCAACCAAGCTGTTGATCTTGATACTAAACAGAGTAGTAGACAAAATATTGCCCTATGGGACACCCTGGTCTTGATTAAAATGATCAGACACAGTTGTATCCAAAAGAATTTGAAATTGTCTATCATTCAAAAAGTTGAAAATAAAAACGGGTAAACGGCCTTTTAATCCCATATTTTGAAGATCTTTCAAAATCCCGTACTTCCATGTAGTGTCATAGGCTTTTTTCTAAATCAAAAGGTATAGAAACGACATGTTCATTCTTGGCGAAAGCATTCTTCACATACGAATCTAATCTATTTTTGCTAAAACCAGCTTGAATATTAGTAAGTTTCTTTTCAGTTTCCAAGTATCAAGCAAGGCGATCATTTATCATGCGTTCCATTGTTTTGCAGACACCGCTAGTCAGTGAAATCGGACAATAATTACCAGGGTCTGTTTGGTCACGGCCAGGCTTTGGTACTGGTATAATTATGGCATTATGGCAATGCCAGGGCGGTGGAAAGACTTCTCTTGTCCAAAGTCTATTGAATATGCGTAATAGTATTTCTAGAGAGGATTCCGGTAGATGTTTCAAAGGTTGATAATGAATATTATCAGGGCCTGCAGCAGAATCTGCAGTTAGCTTCAAAGTGGAAAGAACACAAGAGAGTATTACCCGTATGGAACTGACCGTCTTAATTCTTTGAGGTGCTCCTTTGGAAATATGCAGCTGCTCATAATTGATGAAATTTCGATGGTGAGTGCAGACGTGTTCTACACAGTTCACCAGAGAATGAATCAAAGATGATATATTTGGAAATGTCTCAGTCCTCTGCTTTGAGGATCTTGGTCAACTGCCGCCGTTTGGTAGAAGCATCTATAGCCTACCTTTAAGCTCATATGCCCAATTCCCTGTGACAAAGGCATTTCAGTGTTAATGGACTTCATGAGATCATGAGGCAGCAGAACGACAAGAAGTTTGCTGAAGTGCTGAACCACATCCACCTGAACAGGATGACCGAGGAAGACCATCTTCTGTTGAAGACGAGATCATTTACCCCCTCTGACAGCAATTATCCGACTGATGCCCTCCAGGTCTACAGAACAAATAAGCAAGCGAATCAACACAATGCATCTATGCTGAACACATGACGATCTCCTATTGTCACAGGTGACGCTATTGTTTCAACAACAGACACAGCAGCCAGCCAAATGAAGGCTGACATCCCCCGATGATCCTACAGTGACTAGTCACTTAAGAAAACAGTTTCTCCTGTGTGTTGGTGCCAAAGTTATGCTGATCAAAAATGTTGATACACTTGACGGTTTAGTCAGCGGAGCACAGGAAACAAATACTGGCTTTTTACCGGCGATTTCAGTTAATCCGAAGTGCAAGCCAGTGTTTGTCGTCACTTTTGACAATTATCGAGTTGGAAACAATTACAGGCAGCACCACCCTCAACTCCAGCGTACTTACCCAAATGCTGTAGCAATATTAAAATTTGAGGCCAAGTTCAGTATTAACTTGTCAAAAACCGTAGAATGTTCCATCCTGCAATTTCTGCTTATATTGGGAGTGTACCATTCATAAGCCCAGGCAGCTACCTGATATAGTGGTTTGCCAAGACAATCGATCTCAGAGTGGGCAAGCCTACACAGCCTGCAGTCGAATCACGTGTCTTAAACAACTTCATCTGTTGAACTTTGACAAATTACAATTACAACGCATATAAGAAAAGTGGGAAGAGGTGCCGACATACTAACAGTCACATGACTTCACAGTATAGTCTTCTGGTTAACCTATTTTAAAGCATATACCAAGAATCTAACGACTCGTGATATGTGTTGTATCTCAGGTACGCTTTTATTGTACCTGTTCATATGGCAACTTGGATAACATGACCACACGGCTCCTAGCACCGACACAAGCGGTAGTAGATACCGCTCATGCCGGTGCTAGGGCATCGTCGCATATGGCATCGCCGCTAGGGTATCGCCGCACAGATACCGCTTATGCCGGAGCTAGGACAAAGGTGCTTATGCCGGTGCCGGTGCTAGCGGCTTAGACCGCTTATACCAGTGATAGCGGCTAGGCCGCTTATACCAGTGCTAGGGTTAACTTCCAACAAAGGATTTCGCAAAGAGATGACCAGACTACAAGAGCAACCTTATGCCTCTTGCATCATTCCACCACATGCTTGTCCAAATGCACTGGTTATTTCGTTATAGAATGTGGAATCCCTGCCAGCAAATATTGTAGACTTAAGATGTATGACAATGGAGTCATCACTTATTCTTATCACCGAAACCTGGCTTCAATCCAGCAGTTCAAAAGACTTGACATTGGCAGGCTACATATTTGAGAGACAAGATCGTGAGCTCAGCTATTCAATTGAATTTCACAAGAAGGTAGGATCAGCATTTAGACAACAAGGCGGTGTAGCTGTTTATCTTCAATTACAAGCGTCTGGTCCGTCATTCATAATTCAGCCGTCGTCCATTAAAGAATATCCGCGTCCATAATCCAAAGACCTATTCCATATTCCATATAACAGTATTAGCATCAAATTCAAAAAGACAATCATAGTATACATAAACATAGGCTTGTTTCCTGCAAGAGAGAAGCGGTCAACAGTTTTCAATGATGCCGGCAAGACGTAATGATGTTCCAAAAATATCAAATCCGTATCGCTGGTCAGTATTCTTAATCCATAATATTCGTTGTAAAGTCATCTAAAGAATGATGTATCTCAGTCACGCTTTGATTGTGGTGTTCATATGAGTACCATGAGGACTCAATGTTCTTTTCTCGGCAAGAATACATTCAATTTGGCATCTGATAGTGCTTGATCTTCATGCTGTCGTGATATACAAACCCCCGTCTTTGCAAACAACTGGTTTCTTTCCACCACTGCAAAAACTGTTGAACAAATTTGCTGGAAAACCCACTCCAGTGGCAAGAGACTTCAATATCTGTGATGTTCACGACAATGATTCCATTCTGCGACAGTTCACAAGACATGGCTACAATAAGGTAGTTCATGTACCAACATTTAGGTATATATTTAAGTTTTCTTTTCTTCACTGGCTCACTCTACAATCTAATTAATGTTACCAGGCAACATACCAACAAATATGTGGTCCATATGTCATCATTTATGTGTAAAGTGCAAATTAAAGTTTCTCTCCTCAAACAATGCATATCTCATTAGTCTAACTTGGCAGTCTTAGTGTATACTTTTAAGCATGCCAACCTTTTCTCTTGCAAACCCATTGATTGCAGCAATCACTATTCAAGTACTTTCAAAAGTGGCTCTTGTCTGGACATCGTCTTCACAAACTTCTGGGAAATTGAAATTTCTGTATCACCTTGTCATCTGACTATACCACATGCAGCTCGCAGCCAATAAAGGTATCATGGCACATTTTCAAGAGTTAATATCCTATGTCCCACTTAATACCTTATCTTGGCAAGATCAACCCTGAAACTTATGGCTATATACCCCTTCTGTTTACGATGAAATGACCTGGAGTACATAACCATGAACGAAACTGCGTTATTTTTGGGATCGCACAGTTCTGAATTGTGGACTCGATTCACGGAATATGACAGAACATTAATGTCCATGGTAACAACCGTTTGCAAAGCCAATGAATTGATTTGGTACTATCATGTATACATACGTGGAAAATTGATATTATTTCCTAAATGCCAATTACCGGCTCTTCTTCTCGATCGATATCCGGTAAAGTCTTTTTGCATGTTGCGCGAATGGTGATCATGTTACCTCACCAGTCACGATTTGAAAAGATTTCCGCTGAAACCAAGATAATAGCTCCGGCAACAACAACCACTTATCTTACAATAACCACTTATCTTGGGACAAAGTTTTCAGTCTCACTTAATATATAAGCTATTCATTTGATTTACCGAACGATTTGGCATCCAGATATTTTCCTCTGTAACTTGTTGACCGATCAACTTGATACTTAGGATATACATTATACAATAAAATCAAGGTGAAGAAAGTGACTGAAGCAGATTTGTGATATTTATGCAATTAGGCCTTGATCGACCAATTAAAATCGTCCTATTTTCAATTAACCGATTGGAACGGGGAAAGTATCTGTATATATACGTTATTCTACATTCCAAAGCAGACCTCATAGGTCCCAAAGTATGAAATTGCCCCAAAAGGTGCGAATTGGTTGCAAAATTCAAAGCTCACTGATCGCTTCATAATTTCACCATAATATACTCCAAGGAATGTAGGTCTCATAACCAGATCACATTTTCGGATTTGGCGAAAGCTCCGGCGACCATCTTGCATCAAAACATTGTATTATCACTTGCTGGTGGATCGACTTGATACTTGGAATATATATTATGCGAGGCATGGCGAAAAAAGTGACTGAAACAGAATTTTTATAGTTATCGAAATTAGGCCTCCACCGACTTGAGGGACAGGAATTCGCACAGGGAATTGAAGACGTAAATACTAACCGAAGCTTGCTGTGGTATTTGGAATTTGTGAATCTAGCTTCGCCGTCACTGTACTAGAATATTACATGATTTTTTTGGGGGGGGGCAACATTTTCACTCTCGGTAGTTTCGGTTTCATTAATGTTCAGGGATTTGAGAAGTGTTGTTGATTGCTTACGCTTCATAAGCTGATATCAAAGGGTATTGATTATGTTTTTTTCCAGGAAGTAGTTCTTTCTGGCAAGACGAGTTTTGTTTTTCTGTTTATTTCTATACACTTTATATTCTGGCCGTGTGCGTTCATCTTTGGGTGGTAGCGGAAGTCGATACAAACTATTTTTTCTCAAAATACCGTATGTAGACCACGATTTTATGGTTTTTATTTTGAGGATCTTCAAAAGTTTACAGCAGGAAGGCAATCATAATGTAATGGCTTAAATTTATCCAATAACATATTTAATGCGTTATTAGCATAATTTTCTTCGAGACTAATATGATCCCATTTTGGTTCCACGATGGATAATATTTCGGCATGGTTATTTTGAGTTTGAGTTTGAAGTATAAGCAGGTTTATCAACGACTGTTCCGACCGCGGATTTCCGAGTTTCTGAAAAACCCAAAAAAGAAAACTTGATAATTTAGGTTATTTAGAAATCCTTTGATGACGACGGGGTGTTTTGTAGACATTTGGCGTTAGATGTAAGGAGAAAAGTGATTAATTTCGGTGAGCAGCTAGATTATCAGTAAAATATGCTTGCGTTAAATAGTTAGATTGATGGACAGCAATATTATTCGTGCCTGCTTGAGTTTGGTAGTAAAAATCTTCTATGGAAAGGGTCTTTCGATTACGGTAAAACTTCACGGACGATGGTTGGCTAATGAATGTCAGATCGGACTCTTGTATATTCGTACTACAGAAACCATCGTCTTCAATACTGTACCATAGGTTAATCGAGCGAAAATCTATACGTACTTTTCCCATAGGTATAAATTTCCGTAACAGTGCAATATCGGTGTAGCTGATAGAATGCGTATGTTAGTAGTATGGAGAAGACAAGACACCATAGCGACTATCATGTGTTTGATCCTAGTGAGGAGAAAACATGCCATCATAGAGAATATCCTTCGTTTAACACTGATGTGTAGAAGACACGATACCATAAAGAGTATCCTGTGTTTATACTGGTTCGTAGAAGACAAACCACGGGGAGTATACTGTGTTTGTACTGGTTCGTAGAAGACACGACACCATACCGTGTATCCTGTGCTTGATACTCGTATGGAGAAGACACGACACCAAAGAGAGTTTCCTGTGCGTGATAGTAGTTTGTAGAAGACGCGATACCATAAGAGTATAGTTTGCTTGATACAGGTATGACGAAAACACGATACCATGGAGAATATTCTGTGTTTGATACTTGTGCGGACCCTACACCTTAGCGAGTATGCTGATTCCCCTAAGTGAGCAACACTTTGCTTACTTTCGTGAGGTGGGTCCGCGTTTGCGGGTGAAAGGGTGAATTGGTTGCAAAATTCAAAGTTCACTGATCGCTTCATAATTTCACCATAATATACTCCAAGGAATGTAGGTCTCATAACCAGATCATATTTTCGGATTTGGCGAAAGTTCCGGCGACCATCTTGCATCAAATCATTGTATTATCACCTCTTGGTCGATCGACTTGATACACCAACCAAACTGACTGTCACCATATGTGTGAAACAAACTTGAGTGTGATATTAAGCCAAATTCCCTCCCTCCCTCGACTTGATACTTCGAATATGTATTATGTGAGGAATGGCGAAAAAGTGACTGAAACAGAATTTTTATAGTTATCAAAATTAGGCCTCCGCCGACCAGTACAGAGCAGAACAATGGCGGGGCAGTGTCGGACTAAAGCGGTATGGGGAGCGTACAATTACGCAATCTCTGATTGCTTTTTCCTGAGTTGCACTGTGGAGTACGTATCGACTTCACACAGGGAATTGAAGACGTAAATATTCACCGAAGCTTGCTGTGGTATTTGGAATTTGTGAATCTAGCTTCGCCGTCACTGAACTAGAATATTACATGATTTTTGGGGGGGCAACATTTTCACTATCTGTAGTTTCGGTTTCATTAATGTTCAGGCATTTGAGAAGTGTTGATAATTGCTTTCGCTTCATAAGCTGATAACAAAGGGTATTGATTATATTTTTTTTCAGGAAGTAATTCTTTCTGGCGAGTCGATTTTTTTTCTGTTGATTTCTATACAATTTATATTCTGGCCGTGTGCGTTCATCTTTGGGTGGTAGAGGAAGTCGTAACAAACTATTTTTTCTCAAAATACCGTATGTAGACAACGGTTTCATGGTTTTTAGGTTGAGGATCTTCAAAGTTTACACAGCAGGAAGGCAATCATAATGTAAGGACTAATATGATCCCATTTTGATTCCACGATGGATAATATTTCGACATGGTTATTTTGAGTTTGAAGTATAAGCAGGTTTATCAACAAATGTTCCGGTCGCGGAGTTCCGAGTTTCTGAGAAACCCAAAATAGAAAGCTTGATAATTGAGGTTATTTTGCATTTTTGATTACGACAGGGTGTTTTTCGGCGTTAGATGTAAGGAGTAGTGTGATTAATTTCGGTGAGCAGTTAGATTTCCTTTCTCAGTAAAATTGCTTCTGTTAAATAGTTAGATTGATGGACAGTAATACTATTCGTGCCTGCTTGAGTTTGGTAGTACTAATCTTCTATGGAAAGGGTCTTTCGATTATGGTAAAACTTCACGGACCATGGTTGGCTAATGAATGTCAGGTCGGACGCTTGTATATTGGTACTACAGAAACCATCGCCTTCGATACTGTACCATAGCTTAATCGAGCGAAAATCTACAAGTACTTTTCCCATGGGTATAAATATCCGTAACAGTACAATATCGGTGTAGCTGATAGAATGCGTATGTTAGTAGTATGGAGAAGACAAGACACCATAGCGACTATCATGTGTTTGATCCTAGTGAGGAGAAAACATGCCATCATAGAGAATATCCTTCGTTTAACACTAGTGTGTAGAAGACACAATACCATAAAGAGTATCCTGTGTTTATGCTGGTTCGTAGAAGACAACCCACGGGAAGTATACTGTGTTTATTTTGGTTCGTAGAAGACACGACACCATACCGTGTATCCTGTGTTTAATACTCGTATGGAGAAGACACGACATCAAAGAGGGTTTCCTGTGTGTGATAGTAGTTTGTAGAAGATGCGATACCATAAGAGTATACTTTGCTTGGTACAGGTATGAAGAAAACACGATACCATGGAGAATATTCTGTGTTTGATACTTGTGCGGACCCTACACCTTAGCGAGTATGCTGATTCCCCCACGTGAGCAACACTTTGCTTACTTTCATCAGGTGGGTCCGCGTTTGCTATTGCTCAGAACTGTACCTTGTCAAATTGCGATTGTTGGAAGATGTATAAGAAGAATCAGCAATGAGTATCACAATACAGCAATTAATAAAAAATGTAGCCCTGCACAAATCGAAAATTTTGTTTCGGACAAAAATATTCAAAATTGAGTGCCCAGTAATCTGCTTTGAAATCAAACTTTTCCGCCTGCAACTTGAGTGGAATGCTGTGCTAAAAATCTTATTACGACAATGACATTGGATTTCCATTCATTAAAATTGTTGGCTAATTTTGGTAATTGTTAATTTCGGTTCAAGTTCATTGCTCATTCAATGGCTAAGTGACTGCGGGACTAACAAAGGCAATTATTCGCGGGAAATGGCACGTGACGTTCATGACATACTTTCTGGTGTTGAAAGTACATGGCGCTCATAATGATAGAAAAAGGAATAAAATTATCCTTATACTGACTGGTATGACAATTCTTGTCATTCCGACTCATCATGCGGGACATCGAGCTGATTCCTGAGCAGATAAATGACGTCTGATGTGGCACCCATCTGGACAGGAATGACATTTTCATCGAATACCTTAACATGTGAACGAGAATATTGAGATCATGAAGACAATTACTACCATGTATCAGATTTTTTATCATATGAAATTGATAAAAACTGTAAAGCACGAGGAAAGATCCTATTCCAATAGACGACATTTGAGTGCCATCATGGAATTCACAGATCGCTCTTTTAGATCTAGCTGAGATGGGAGGTAGCTTGAAATAACTTATCCATACGTATGATCTGCTATTTCTATTGTAAATTAAAAATGAAACGATGATTTTCATAAAAGAAGAACGGGGAATTCTTCAACCTACAAACCCTCGGTTGTCAAATTGTGGGTCCGTCCAACGCACTGTCTGCAGGTGTGCCCGGCACGTTTATGCGCCACGTCAATACATTTTGCTGTTTATAAACGATTTCGAAGAAAACTGCCTCAATAATACTTGTAATATGTGGCTCAATTTGTTTCATAGTGTGATCGGTTTTGATGGACATTCTCATAGCGGCAGTCTGCCGACACTCATTCTGTACCGTATTGTAAGTTGGGTGCAGGGGTACATATAGCTGTGAAAATATATAGGAGGAAGATATGAGATGGCCAGTTCCCCCTTCGTAATGGTGATGCTTTCTCCATATAATCCGCATAAAACTCAACCGGGGAATGAGCTTAGAACTCAACTAGATTAGCCCGCCTTGTGATCAGTCAGAAAAGGCGACAGCAGAAAGGTGTTGGGATGCACTCAGCGATATTCATAGCCCAACACTGTTATTAACTTGGTGAAATATTAATGTAATGATTAAAGCGTACAACCAAAGAGAATGTCATTAAGTGTTGAAGGGATGAACATGCCACTATCGGCTTGGTGCGAATTTCCATAGAATGATGATATCTGATGCTCCCCAGACACAGAAACACATAACAACGGATTAGATTACCCCATCTGACTGGGTCTGTATATGCGTTTTTCAAAGGTATAAAGCGGGTACCTTTTCACTGGGGACACGCCTCCAATCGGGAACGTCCCCGGTTTGACAAAGAATGGAAATCTTTTTCAATATGTTTTCCTGTAGGTATTATACAACTCTCCAATCAAAAAGATAAATAAATTTTGTGTCCCAACTTAGACTGCGGAAAGCTGACACGTTTGTGTTTGAAATGTCCTTCCTTTGAAAGTGCGCGTTCCCACAGTGTTCGCAAAATTTGTTGTTTATCTCCAAGACCCAATGCCCTTTTCTCGGCAACAATACATTCAATTTGGCATTGAATGCCTGCATCTAATAGTGCTTGATCTTCATGTGTTGTGCTATACAAACCCCCGTGTTTGCAAACAACTGCTTTCTTGCCAACACTGCAAAAACTGATGAACGAAATTGCTGGAAAGCCTACTCCAGTAGCACAAAATCATCCTATTTTCAATTAACCGATTTGAACCGGGAAAGTGGCTATATATATGTTATTCTACATTCCAAAGCAGACCTCATTGGTCCCAAAGTATGAAATTGTCCAAAAAGGGTGAATTGGTTGCAGAATTCAAAGTTCACTGATCGCTTCATAATTTCACCATAATATACTCCAAGGAATGTGGGTCTCCTAACCAGATCCCATTTTCGGATTTGGCGAAAGCCCCTGCATCAAAACATTGTATTATCACTTGTTGGTCGATCGACTTGATACTTGGAAGATGTATTATGCGAGGCATGACGAAAAAAGGGACTGAAACATAATTTTTATAATTATCGAAATTAGGCCTCCACCGACCAATACGGAGTAGAACAATGGCGGGGCAGTGTCGGACTAAAGCGGCATAGGGGGAGTACAATTACGCAATTTCTGATAGTTTTTTCCTGAGTTAAAATAGATTTAAAGTCGCTCGACTGCACTGTGGAGCACGTATCGACTTCACACAGGGAATTGAAGACGTAAATATTCACCGAAGCTTGCTGTGGTATTTGGAATTTGTGTACCTAGCTTCGCCGTCACTGAACTAAAATATTACATGATTTTTTGGTGGGCAACATTCACTATCGGTAGTCTCGATTCCTTTAATGTTCAGAGATTTGAGAAGTGTTGTTGATTGCTTACGCTTCATAAGATGATACCAAAGGGTGTTATATTTTTCCAGAAAGTAGTTCTTTCTGGCAAGCCGAATTTTGTTTTTCGGATTATTTCTATACACTTTATATGTGTGCGTTCATCTTTGGGTAGTAGCTAAAGTCGAAACAAACTATTTTGTTATCAAAATACCGTATGTAGACCATGGTTTGTTGGTTTTTAGGTTGCGGATCTTCGAAGTTTACAGCAGGAAGGCAATCATAATGTAAAGACTTAAATTTCTCCAAGAACATATTTAATGCGTTATTAGCATCATTTTCTTCGATCCCATTTTGATTCCACGATGGATAATATTTCGACATGGTTATTTTGAGTTTGAGTTTGAAGTATAAGCAGGTTTATCAACAACTGTTCCGGTCGCGGAGTTCCGAGTTTCTGAGAAACCCAAAATAGATATCGAACGATTGAATTTTTGATTACGACAGGGTGTTTTTGTAGACATTTGGCGTTAGATGTAAGGAGTAGTATGATTAATTTCGGTGAGCAGTTAGATTTCATTTCTCAGTAAAATATGCTTCTGTTAAATAGTTAGATTGATGGACAGTAATACTATTCGTGCCTGCTTGAGTTTGGTAGTAATAATCTTCTATGGAAAGGGCCTTTCGATTATGGTAAAACTTCACGGACCATGGTTGACTAATGAATGTCAGATCGGACGATTGTATATTGGTACTAGAGAAACCATCGCCTTCGATACTGTACCATAGCTTAATCGAGCGAAAATCTACAAGTACTTTTCCGATAGGTATAAATATCCGTAACAGTACAATATCGGTGTAGCTGATAGAATGCGTATGTTAGTAGTATGGAGAAGACAAGACACCATAGCGACTATCATGTGTTTGATCCTAGTGAGGAGAAAACATGCCATCATAGAGAATATCCTTCGTTTAACACTGGTGTGTAGCAGACACGATACCATAAAGAGTATCCTGTGTTTATGCTGGTTCGTAGAAGACAACCCACGGGAAGTATACTGTGTTTATTTTGGTTCGTAGAAGACACGACACCATACCGTGTATCCTGTGTTTAATACTCGTATGGAGAAGACACGACATCAAAGAGGGTTTCCTGTGTGTGATAGTAGTTTGTAGAAGATGCGATACCATAAGAGTATACTTTGCTTGATACAGGTATGAAGAAAACACGATACCATGGAGAATATTCTGTGTTTGATACTTGTGCGGACCCTACACCTTAGCGAGTATGCTGATTCCCCCACGTGAGCAACACTTTGCTTACTTTCATCAGGTGGGTCCGCGTTTGCTATTGCTCAGAACTGTACCTTGTCAAATTGCGATTGTTGGAAGATGTATAAGAAGAATCAGCAATGAGTATCACAATACAGCAATTAATAAAAAATGTAGCCCTGCACAAATCGAAAATTTTGTTTCGGACAAAAATATTCAAAATTGAGTGCCCAGTAATCTGCTTTGAAATCAAACTTTTCCGCCTGCAACTTGAGTGGAATGCTGTGCTAAAAATCTTATTACGACAATGACATTGGATTTCCATTCATTAAAATTGTTGGCTAATTTTGGTAATTGTTAATTTCGGTTCAAGTTCATTGCTCATTCAATGGCTAAGTGACTGCGGGACTAACAAAGGCAATTATTCGCGGGAAATGGCACGTGACGTTCATGACATACTTTCTGGTGTTGAAAGTACATGGCGCTCATAATGATAGAAAAAGGAATAAAATTATCCTTATACTGACTGGTATGACAATTCTTGTCATTCCGACTCATCATGCGGGACATCGAGCTGATTCCTGAGCAGATAAATGACGTCTGATGTGGCACCCATCTGGACAGCAATGAGATTTTCATCGAATACCTTAACATGTGAACGAGAATATTGAGATCATGAAGACTATTACTACCATGTATCAGATTTTTTATCATATGAAATTGATAAAAACTGTAAAGCACGAGGAAAGATCTTATTCCAATAGACGGCATTTGCGTGCCATCATGGAATTCACAGATCGCTCTTTTAGATCTAGCTGAGATGGGAGGTAGCTTGAAATAACTTATCCATACGTATGATCTGCTATTTCTACTGTAAATTAAAAATGAAACGTTGATTTTCATAAATGAAGAACGGGGAATTCTTCAACCTACAAACCCTCGGTTGTCAAATTGTGGGTCCGTCCAACGCAGTCTGCAGGTGTGCCTGGCACGTTTATGCGCCACGTCAATACATTTTGCTGTTTATAAACGATTTCGAAGAAAACTGCCCCAATAATACTTGTAATATGTGGCTCAATTTGTTTCATAGTGTGATCGGTTTTGATGGACATTCTCATAGCGGCAGTCTGCTGACACCCATTCTGTACTGTATTGTAGGTTGGGTGGAGGGGTACATATAGCTGTGAAAATATATAAGAGGAAGATATATGATGGCCAGATCCCCCTTCGTAATGGTGATGCTTTCTCCATATAATCCGCATAAAACTCAACCGGGGAATGAGCTCAGAACTCAACTAGATTAGCCCGCCTTGTGATCAGTCAGAAAAGGCGACAGCAGAAAGGTGTTGGGATGCACTCAGCGATATTCATAGCCCAACACTGTTATTAACTTGGTGAAATATTAATGTAATGATTAAAGCGTACGACCAAAGAGAATGTCATTAAGTGTTGAAGGGATGAACATGCCACTATCGGCTTGGTGCGAATTTCCATAGAATGATGATATCTGATGCTCCCCAGACACAGAAACACATAACAGCGGATTAGATTACCCCATCTGACTGGGTCTGTATATGCGTTTTTCAAAGGTATAAAGCGGGTACCTTTTCACTGGGGACACGCCTCCAACCGGGAACGTCCCCGGTTTGACAAAGAATGGGAATCTTTTTCAATATGTTTTCCTGTAGGTATTATACAACTCTCGAATCAAAAAGATAAATAAATTTTGTGTCCCAACTTAGACTGCGGAAAGCTGACACGTTTGTGTTTGAAATGTCCTTCCTTTGAAAGTGCGCGTTCCCACAGTGTTCACAAAAGTTGTTGTTTATCTCCAAGACCCAATGCCCTTTTCTCGGCAAGAATACATTCAATTTGGCATTGAATGCCTGCATCTAATAGTGCTTGATCTTCATGTGTTGTGCTATACAAACCCCCGTGTTTGCAAACAACTGCTTTCTTGCCAACACTGCAAAAACTGGTGAACGAAATTGCTGGAAAGCCTACTCCAGTGGCACAAAATCCTCCTATTTTCAATTAACCGATTTGAACCGGGAAAGTGGCTATACATATGTTATTCTACATTCCAAAGCAGACCGCATTGGTCCCAAAGTATGAAATTGTCCAAAAAGGGTGAATTGGTTGCAGAATTCAAAGTTCACTGATCGCTTCATAATTTCACCATAATATACTCCAAGGAATGTGGGTCTCCTAACCAGATCCCATTTTCGGATTTGGCGAAAGTCCCTGCATCAAAACATTGTATTATCACTTGTTGGTCGATCGACTTGATACTTGGAAGATGTATTATGCGAGGCATGACGAAAAAAGGGACTGAAACATAATTTTCATAATTATCGAAATTAGGCCTCCACCGACCAATACGGAGTAGAACAATGGCGGGGCAGTGTCGGACTAAAGCGGCATAGGGGGAGTACAATTACGCAATTTCTGATAGTTTTTTCCTGAGTTATAATAGATTTAAAGTCGCTCGACTGCACTGTGGAGCACGTATCGACTTCACACAGAGAATTGAAGACGTAAATATTCACCGAAGCTTGCTGTGGTATTTGGAATTTGTGTACCTAGCTTCGCCGTCACTGAACTAAAATATTACATGATTTTTTGGTGGGCAACATTCACTATCGGTAGTCTCGGTTCCTTTAATGTTCAGGGATTTGAGAAGTGTTGTTGATTGCTTACGCTTCATAAGATGATACCAAAGGGTGTTATATTTTTCCAGAAAGTAGTTCTTTCTGGCAAGCCGAATTTTGTTTTTCTGATTATTTCTATACACTTTATATGTGTGCGTTCATCTTTGGGTAGTAGCTAAAGTCGAAACAAACTATTTTGTTATCAAAATACCGTATGTAGACCATGGTTTGTTGGTTTTTAGGTTGCGGATCTTCGAAGTTTACAGCAGGAAGGCAATCATAATGTAAAGACTTAAATTTCTCCAAGAACATATTTAATGCGTTATTAGCATCATTTTCTTCGATCCCATTTTGATTCCACGATGGATAATATTTCGACATGGTTATTTTGAGTTTGAGTTTGAAGTATAAGCAGGTTTATCAACAACTGTTCCGGTCGCGGAGTTCCGAGTTTCTGAGAAACCCAAAATAGATCTCGAACGATTGAATTCTTGATTACGACAGGGTGTTTTTGTAGACATTTGGCGTTAGATGTAAGGAGTAGTATGATTAATTTCGGTGAGCAGTTAGATTTCATTTCTCAGTAAAATATGCTTCTGTTAAATAGTTAGATTGATGGACAGTAATACTATTCGTGCCTGCTTGAGTTTGGTAGTAATAATCTTCTATGGAAAGGGTCTTTCGATTATGGTAAAACTTCATGGACCATGGTTGACTAATGAATGTCAGATCGGACGATTGTATATTGGTACTAGAGAAACCATCGCCTTCGATACTGTACCATAGCTTAATCGAGCGAAAATCTACAAGTACTTTTCCGATAGGTATAAATATCCGTAACAGTACAATATCGGTGTAGCTGATAGAATGCGTATGTTAGTAGTATGGAGAAGACAAGACACCATAGCGACTATCATGTGTTTGATCCTAATGAGGAGAAAACATGCCATCATAGAGAATATCCTTCGTTTAACACTGGTGTGTAGAAGACACGATACCATAAAGAGTATCCTGTGTTTATGCTGGTTCGTAGAAGACAACCCACGGGAAGTATACTGTGTTTATTTTGGTTCGTAGAAGACACGACACCATACCGTGTATCCTGTGTTTTATACTCGTATGGAGAAGACACGACATCAAAGAGGGTTTCCTGTGTGTGATAGTAGTTTGTAGAAGATGCGATACCATAAGAGTATACTTTGCTTGATACAGGTATGAAGAAAACGACGTTTTACCATAATCGAAAGACCCTTTCCATAGAAGATTTGGTTTTTACCAAATCATGATCCTTATTGTGTTAGAATGTGAGCTCTATTTTTTTTTTTTATACCCTATACACTGTTTGTTATTTATGATTGTTATAGCACTCGGCTCCCAGGAAGAGCATCGATAGATGATGGCTGACCGAGTTTTTATAAATAAAGCTTCTATTCTATTCTATTCTATTCTAAAACACGATACCATGGAGAATATTCTGTGTTTGATACTTGTGCGGACCCTACACCTTAGCGAGTATGCTGATTCCCCCACGTGAGCAACACTTTGCTTACTTTCATCAGGTGGGTCCGCGTTTGCTATTGCTCAGAACTGTACCTTGTCAAATTGCGATTGTTGGAAGATGTATAAGAAGAATCAGCAATGAGTATCACAATACAGCAATTAATAAAAAATGTAGCCCTGCACAAATCGAAAATTTTGTTTCGGACAAAAATATTCAAAATTGAGTGCCCAGTAATCTGCTTTGAAATCAAACTTTTCCGCCTGCAACTTGAGTGGAATGCTGTGCTAAAAATCTTATTACGACAATGACATTGGATTTCCATTCATTAAAATTGTTGGCTAATTTTGGTAATTGTTAATTTCGGTTCAAGTTCATTGCTCATTCAATGGCTAAGTGACTGCGGGACTAACAAAGGCAATTATTCGCGGGAAATGGCACGTGACGTTCATGACATACTTTCTGGTGTTGAAAGTACATGGCGCTCATAATGATAGAAAAAGGAATAAAATTATCCTTATACTGACTGGTATGACAATTCTTGTCATTCCGACTCATCATGCGGGACATCGAGCTGATTCCTGAGCAGATAAATGACGTCTGATGTGGCACCCATCTGGACAGCAATGAGATTTTCATCGAATACCTTAACATGTGAACGAGAATATTGAGATCATGAAGACTATTACTACCATGTATCAGATTTTTTATCATATGAAATTGATAAAAACTGTAAAGCACGAGGAAAGATCTTATTCCAATAGACGGCATTTGCGTGCCATCATGGAATTCACAGATCGCTCTTTTAGATCTAGCTGAGATGGGAGGTAGCTTGAAATAACTTATCCATACGTATGATCTGCTATTTCTACTGTAAATTAAAAATGAAACGTTGATTTTCATAAATGAAGAACGGGGAATTCTTCAACCTACAAACCCTCGGTTGTCAAATTGTGGGTCCGTCCAACGCAGTCTGCAGGTGTGCCTGGCACGTTTATGCGCCACGTCAATACATTTTGCTGTTTATAAACGATTTCGAAGAAAACTGCCCCAATAATACTTGTAATATGTGGCTCAATTTGTTTCATAGTGTGATCGGTTTTGATGGACATTCTCATAGCGGCAGTCTGCTGACACCCATTCTGTACTGTATTGTAGGTTGGGTGGAGGGGTACATATAGCTGTGAAAATATATAAGAGGAAGATATATGATGGCCAGATCCCCCTTCGTAATGGTGATGCTTTCTCCATATAATCCGCATAAAACTCAACCGGGGAATGAGCTCAGAACTCAACTAGATTAGCCCGCCTTGTGATCAGTCAGAAAAGGCGACAGCAGAAAGGTGTTGGGATGCACTCAGCGATATTCATAGCCCAACACTGTTATTAACTTGGTGAAATATTAATGTAATGATTAAAGCGTACGACCAAAGAGAATGTCATTAAGTGTTGAAGGGATGAACATGCCACTATCGGCTTGGTGCGAATTTCCATAGAATGATGATATCTGATGCTCCCCAGACACAGAAACACATAACAGCGGATTAGATTACCCCATCTGACTGGGTCTGTATATGCGTTTTTCAAAGGTATAAAGCGGGTACCTTTTCACTGGGGACACGCCTCCAACCGGGAACGTCCCCGGTTTGACAAAGAATGGGAATCTTTTTCAATATGTTTTCCTGTAGGTATTATACAACTCTCGAATCAAAAAGATAAATAAATTTTGTGTCCCAACTTAGACTGCGGAAAGCTGCCACGTTTGTGTTTGAAATGTCCTTCCTTTAAAAGTGCGCGTTCCCACAGTGTTCACAAAAGTTGTTGTTTATCTCCAAGACCCAATGCCCTTTTCTCGGCAAGAATACATTCAATTTGGCATTGAATGCCTGCATCTAATAGTGCTTGATCTTCATGTGTTGTGCTATACAAACCCCCGTGTTTGCAAACAACTGCTTTCTTGCCAACACTGCAAAAACTGGTGAACGAAATTGCTGGAAAGCCTACTCCAGTGGCACAAAATCCTCCTATTTTCAATTAACCGATTTGAACCGGGAAAGTGGCTATACATATGTTATTCTACATTCCAAAGCAGACCGCATTGGTCCCAAAGTATGAAATTGTCCAAAAAGGGTGAATTGGTTGCAGAATTCAAAGTTCACTGTTCGCTTCATAATTTCACCATAATATACTCCAAGGAATGTGGGTCTCCTAACCAGATCCCATTTTCGGATTTGGCGAAAGCCCCTGCATCAAAACATTGTATTATCACTTGTTGGTCGATCGACTTGATACTTGGAAGATGTATTATGCGAGGAATGACGAAAAAAGGGACTGAAACATAATTTTTATAATTATCGAAATTAGGCCTCCACCGACCAATACGGAGTAGAACAATGGCGGTGCAGTGTCGGACTAAAGCGGCATAGGGGGAGTACAATTACGCAATTTCTGATAGTTTTTTCCTGAGTTATAATAGATTTAAAGTCGCTCGACTGCACTGTGGAGCACGTATCGACTTCACACAGAGAATTGAAGACGTAAATATTCACCGAAGCTTGCTGTGGTATTTGGAATTTGTGTACCTAGCTTCGCCGTCACTGAACTAAAATATTACATGATTTTTTGGTGGGCAACATTCACTATCGGTAGTCTCGGTTCCTTTAATGTTCAGGGATTTGAGAAGTGTTGTTGATTGCTTACGCTTCATAAGATGATACCAAAGGGTGTTATATTTTTCCAGAAAGTAGTTCTTTCTGGCAAGCCGAATTTTGTTTTTCTGATTATTTCTATACACTTTATATGTGTGCGTTCATCTTTGGGTAGTAGCTAAAGTCGAAACAAACTATTTTGTTATCAAAATATCGTATGTAGACCATGGTTTGTTGGTTTTTAGGTTGCGGATCTTCGAAGTTTACAGCAGGAAGGCAATCATAATGTAAAGACTTAAATTTCTCCAAGAACATATTTAATGCGTTATTAGCATCATTTTCTTCGAGATTAATATGATCCCATTTTGATTCCACGATGGATAATATTTCGACATGGTTATTTTGAGTTTGAGTTTGAAGTATAAGCAGGTTTATCAACAACTGTTCCGGTCGCGGAGTTCCGAGTTTCTGAGAAACCCAAAATAGATATCGAACGATTGAATTTTTGATTACGACAGGGTGTTTTTGTAGACATTTGGCGTTAGATGTAAGGAGTAGTATGATTAATTTCAGTGAGCAGTTAGATTTCATTTCTCAGTAAAATATGCTTCTGTTAAATAGTTAGATTGATGGACAGTAATACTATTCGTGCCTGCTTGAGTTTGGTAGTACTAATCTTCTATGGAAAGGGTCTTTCGATTATGGTAAAACTTCACGGACCATGGTTGGCTAATGAATGTCAGATCGGACGATTGTATATTGGTACTAGAGAAACCATCGCCTTCGATACTGTACCATAGCTTAATCGAGCGAAAATCTACAAGTACTTTTCCGATAGGTATAAATATCCGTAACAGTACAATATCGGTGTAGCTGATAGAATGCGTATGTTAGTAGTATGGAGAAGACAAGACACCATAGCGACTATCATGTGTTTGATCCTAGTGAGGAGAAAACATGCCATTATAGAGAATATCCTTCGTTTAACACTGGTGTGTAGAAGACACGATACCATAAAGAGTATCCTGTGTTTATACTGGCTCGTAGAAGACAAACCAAGGGAAGTATACTGTGTTTATACTGGTTCGTAGAAGACACGACGCCATACAGTGTATCCTGTGCTTGATACTCGTATGGAGCAGACACGACATCAAAGAGGGTTTCCTGTGTGTGATAGAAGTTTGTAGAAGACGCGATACCATAAGAGTATACTTTGCTTGATACAGGTAAGACGAAAACACGATACCATGGAGAATATTCTGTGTTTAATACATGTGCGGACCCTACACCTTAGCGAGTATGCTGATTCCCCCACTTGAGCAACACTTTGCTTACTTTCGTCAGGTGGATCCGCGTTTGCTATTGCTCAGAACTGTACCTTGTCAAATTGCGATTGTTGGAAGATGTATAAGAAGAATCAGCAATATCACAATACAGCAATTAATAAAATTTTGTTTCGAACAAAAATATTCAAAATTGATTGCCCAGGTAATCTGCTTTGAAATCAAACTTTTCCGCCTGCAACTTGAGTGGAATGCTGTGTGAAAAATCTTATTACGACAATGACATTGGATTTCCATTCATTAAAATTGTTGGCTAATTTCGGTAATTGTTAATTTTGGTTCAAGTTCATTGCGCATTCAATAGCTAAGTGACTGCGGGACTAACAAAGGCAATTTCTCGCGGGAAATGGCTTGTGACGCTCATGACATACTTTCTGGTGTTGAAAGTACATGTTGCTCATAATGATAGAAAAAGGAATAAATTTATCCTTATATTGACTGATATGACAAATCATATCATTCCGCCTCATCCGCCTGAGCAGATAAATAACATCTGATGTGGCACCCATCTGGACAGGAATGACATTTTCATCGAATACCTTAACATATAATCGAGAATATTGAGATTATGAACACAATTACTACCATGTATCGGATTTTTTATCATATGAAATTGATAAAAACTGTATAGCACGAGGAAATATCTCATTCCAATAGACGGCATTTGAGTGCCATCATGGAATTCACAGATCGCTCTTTTAGACCTAGCTGAGATGGGAGGTGCTTGAAATAACTTATCCATACGTATGATCTGCTATTTCTATTGTAAATTAAAAATGAAACGTTGATTTTCATAAATGAAGAACGGGGAATTCTTCAACCTACAAACCCACGGTTGTCAAATTGTGGGCCCGTCCAACGCACTGTCTGCAGGTGTGCCCGGCACGTTTATGCGCCACGGCAATACATTTTGCTGTTTATAAACGATTTCGAAGAAAACTGCCTCAATAATGCTTGTAATATGTGGCTCAATTTGTTTCATAGTGTGATCGGTTTGATGGACATTCTCATAGCGGCAGTCTGCTGACACTCATTCTGTACTGTATTGTAGGTTGGGTGGAGGGGTACATATAGCTGTGAAAATATATAGGAGGAAGATATATGATGGCCAGATCCCCCTTCGTAATGGTGATGCTTTCTCCATATAATCCGCATAAAACTCAACCGGGAAATGAGCCTAGAACTCAACTAGATTAGCCCGCCTTGTGATCAGTCAGAAAAGGCGACAGCAGAAAGGTGTTGGGATGCACTCAGCGATATTCATAGCCCAACACTGTTATTAACTTGGTGAAATATTAATGTAATGATTAAAGCGTACGACCAAAGAGAATGTCATTAAGTGTTGAAGGGATGAACATGCCACTATCGGTTTGGTGCGAATTTCCATAAAATGATGATATCTGATGCTCCCCAGACACAGAAACACATAGCAGAGGATTAGTTTACCCCATATGACTGGGTCTGTATATGCGTTTTTCAAAGGTATAAAGAGGGCACATGTATATGAGTACACACCTTTTCACTGGGGACACGCCTCCAACCGGGGAAGTCCTCGGTTTGACAAAGATTGGGAATCTCTCGTAATATGTTTTCCTGTAGGTATTATACAACTCTCGAATCAAAAAAGTAAATAAAGTTTGTGTCCCAACTTAGACTGCGGAAAGCTGACACGTATGTGTTTGAAAGTGCGCGTTCCCACAGTGTTCACAAAATTTATATGTGTATGTTGCGTCCCCAATTGTAACTTATAACACGGATTGGGTTATGTGCTGAAATTACAAGCGTCTGGTCCGTCATTCATAATTCAGCCGTCGTCCATTAAAGAATATCCGCGTCCATAATCCAAAGACCTATTCCATATTCCATATAACAGTATTAGCACCAAATTCAAAAAGACAATCATAGTATACATAAACATAGGCTTGTTTCCTGCAACAGTTTTCATTGATGTCGGCAAGACATCATGATGTTCCAAAAATATCAAATCCGTATCGCTGACCAGTATTCTTAATCCATAATATTCGTTGTAAAGTCGTCATCTAAAGAATGATGTATCTGTCACGCTTTGATTGTGCCTGTTCATATGAATATCATGAGGATCTTGAAATACATGGGTTCATACGGCCCCTAGCCCCGGGATAGGCGGAATTAGACACAAGTTACGAAAGGTAACGCCATAGACCTTGCACGCTACGCTCGTATTTTGCTATCAGCATGCGATATGTATCGCCAAATTTGAGAAACTTTGAGTGGAGGCGCTTGGTGGTGTGGCCCTGTTTTATAAGTGAAAACTCAATGGCCACCGGTCTTGAGGCTGCCCAGATGACAAGCCCGTAGGAGGTTTCTCAACCCTGCCATTGGCTTTTTGAACCTGTTCAGGCCTGGGGAGCCGAAAAAGGCTTCCCCTCCCAGTATTTTTCTTACGCCTTGAGCTAAGGGGCTGAAACTTACACCATACCCTTGGGTCAAGCTCCACCATAACAAAAAAACAAATCGAAGATGACCATTTTGATGACGTCATTGTGATGACATCTTGAAAAAAGCGTTTTTGGTCGTTTTTTGCCACAGATTATACAATTTTTTTTAAAATATGTTTTCTTCATAAAAATGGCATGATAAATTAGTAAATAATAATATGGTATGAAATAAAATCGTGTTCCTCGCAAAAAAAGCAGGAATTGGAAAAAAATGACGAAAACATCACTTTTCTGATACCTCACTAGATCGCCATTTTGAATTTACCAATGATCCTCTGCTCGGGGAGGGGTGGCTATGCAAACAGGCTCAAAATGACCCAAATGTTATAAACTGAAAAGTCATGAAGTGTCCGCACTTCAGTTTTTTGTCGTTCTGGGGATAGAGTAGAAGGTTTGGTATTGGCCATAATGCCTCCCCCTCCAAGGCCTGGTAGAGTTAAATATCCAATGAGAAAAGACAAATATATGTGTGTTGAGTGTGTGGGAAAGGTAGAAAAGGGGGAAGTGTGAGCAAGGTAGAAAAGGGGGAAGTGTGGGACCAAGCAAAATACAGACTGTAGCCGACCGACCGATGGTTCTAAAGATGGTGAGAGAGTAGTGTGTGCTACTATCTTTTACCTTGAAGTCGGCGAGTTTTAGTTTCGAAAGTAAAGTTCGATTTTCATTGCCGAAGCCAAAGCTCTATTGTGTAGAAGGTATTGGGTTTACTATAGGAGAAAAATGTCATATTCTCAGGTACACTGTCATACCTCCAAACGACTGAGAGTAGAACCTGAACTCATCCGACCATCTTGGACATTCTACAATTATATGGCCGTAGATTTCATCAACAGATTGATGTTTTCTTGGTTACCTAGCTACGTTGCCATCAAAGGAAATACTGAAGTTGATGAAATGGCTAAGGCATCCCTCGATAATGATGTTGATCCTGTTGGAATCCCATGTAATGATTTCAGACCCTCTATATGTGCTAATATGAGAAAACATTTTCAATCTTTGTGGGATTTTGTGGATACTAACATACAGGAGTTCAAAAAATGTAAGATATACTCATCTGAGCAGCCGGAAGCAAGCTTCGATCAAGCCATGATCAGGCAATGTTGAATCGTCCATACCGGATTAACTCACTTTTACTCAACATTTACTAATAAAGGAACCAGACGGCGAGACATCAAGATGTTCCAAAATATCAAATCGATCATCAGTATTCTTAATCCATATGACTTTCGTTCTAGAGTCATTATCTAACGTTCGATGAATCTTGATTTTGGTTGTTCATAAGAACAATATGGTGATCTTTAAATGCATGGGTTCATGCGGCTCATAGCCTCGGGTCAAGAAGAATAATGAACGACGTCTTTCTTCTGTACAGTCGACGGCTCGTTTCTGAATATTAGATCAGATTTTCTGGGTGAAGACGCAACGGAATAGAACGTTAGTACTGGTTGCTCCTTTAGGCTACGTGGGTCCAATTGTCTGCAAGTTTTAGACGGTTCAGTATGTTTTAAATCTATTGGCTGAGTTGCAATTAATTAGTTTCGGACACTATGCAGCAAGAAAAACATGAGCATATGTATGTATATCCACTCATTCCAACTCCGAATTTGCACCTATTTTTTTCCAAAACCATGTTTCAATTCCTTATCACTTTTTAGTGCGACACCCTGTACTCAAGACACACAGGTGGTACGATTTCGGATTGTAGAAGGAATTTCCCTGATATCGTCAACCAGTTTCCAAGCAAGGGAGAGATTGTGTAAATGCATTCATCATGGAATTATTGGTATTATTGGTATAATGGTATTATTGGTGTAATAGTATTATTACTACTTGGTAACAGAATCATGGGCAGGTGATCTGGAGCTGAAATAGACTAGGGCTGATCAAAATAAGACAGTTTGGCCCAATATATTATACTGTTTGATATATCCCGTATCTTGGTATCCAGTCGTGGGATCCACAAAAAGAATGGGCAACTCACGTTTACCCCTCAGCCCATGGAGCTGCTGGGCCTTCCACGTTTGCTCGTCCGGTAGTACTGTCGTTCGGTCGTCCGTCCGTCAACAATTTCTTATCCGGTCCATGCCTCGATTATGATTTGATGGACAACTTCGAAACTTACATAGAATATGCTTAGTACCTTGCTGATGTGCAGTCAGTGTTTTTATGCGTTTTGATGCGTTACCACAGAGGTATGGCCCTTTATAGTTCGTCCAGTAACAATTTCTTTATCTGGTCCATAAATCTGATTATTTGATGGACCACTCCAAATCGTGCATTGAAGATGCTTAGTACCTTGCCGATGTGCACTGTCAGCTTTTATGCGTTTTGATGATTTCCCGCACATGTATAACCCTTCATATATCCTCCATCCGGCAACAGTTTCTTGGCCGGTCCATATATCGATTACTATTTCATGGACAATTCCGATACGAGGAAGATGTTTATTACTTTTCAAATGTGTACTTTTTTATGCGCTTTGGTGATTTCCCACGGCCTTTTGTCCCTCATTCAAGGGTTTCTTCTCTGTACCAGTATCTCCGTTACTATTTGATGGAGTAGTTCCATGGAATATGCCTAATACCTTGCACTATCCATTTTTTCAGGCCTTTTGATGATTTTCCAGATGGTTATGATTCTTTATTTAATCCATCAAATTTACCTTGTGCGGTCCACTATCCTGGTAAAAAATTGATGGACAAATTCGAATGGAATATTAATCTTATATCTTAAAGTATCTTTCAGATGTGCAGGTCTGGTACTTTTCTTCACCTCATCTTAATCATTTTCGCCACAATTATTGCACTTTACGTATGTCTGTCAACATGTATATATTGCATTCTGGCCGGCGTTAGTACTTGTTGAGCAACTTTGAAACTTATTTGCTTCATGCTTAGTACAATGCAGACGTGCACTAACTCTCCAAACGCGGAGTCATTTGGTCCTTGTCCACAACCTGTACATGAATACATACTTGCCATCTCGTGTCGTGAGCCTATATCGGAATGTCTGGAACTTATTTGGTACATGCTAGCAACTCGATGAAAGTTGTTCCCCGATGTTCAAAATCCATATATTTCATTCAACCATTTGTATGTTGTCATATACAAACATAATGTTTTGAAGGCTGAGGAGTCAATGCACCTTTTATGTGCTACCTCAGGTTCCACTTGTAATGATCGTGTAAATGTTTGTATATAATTTAGAATTATGAAAGTGAGCATCTCTGGTATACTGCTACCGACAGATTGCCAACAGCCTCGCCACCTACTCCCCGATTAAAATAGTCAGATGGTAAATGGCAAAGATGGGTATTCAAAGACGGGTATCCAAACAAAAGACTCATTAGAAACAGTCGACAATAACGGCGTATCACGTTGGGCACACCGGTTCTCGTCAAATCACAGAAGTTAAGCAACGTTCAGCTCGGTCAATACTTGGATGGGTGGCCGGGTTCTGTACTGGCTGGGTTTATTAGTGTCCAGGATAATAGGAACTGTGGACACTCTCGTGTTTTGGCACATGTAGGCACCGGCGTGATATGACTGAAAAAATGTTGAAAACGACGTTAAATTCTACTCACTCACTTCTTTGCTATATCCTACAAGGGTACATACAGTTGACCACGGAAAAGGCAATGCGAATTGCTGAACCGTCGACTTCACACATGGCACATCCCACGCTCACTATTATAGTTTCTTCCGACAATTAGGTCTGTGAATGATAAAAAACATCTGCAAATAAAAATAAATTGGCAAATCTAATTCCCATTAGTGGCAAGAACAGAATTAGACAAAGTGAAAATGGTTCATAAATAACACTCTATTCTTTTCCATAAGAAAATGCCGTTGTTGTTTTTTTTCAATTTTAATTTAATGGTTGGCACAGAATACGTAATCACCGTTGAGGATTGCTCTCCGTTGAATCATAAGAAGCCTAGCGAATGTCGTATCGATGGATATCTGAGGTGGCGCTATGCGACTCTTGATCACGAAAAAAATCCGCCCGCCGTCAGGAACAGCTGCATCTAGTTTCCACCTGTCATAGTTAGTTCCATCACAAACCAGGGTCAATGACTTCCACATTAAAATCGGAGTCTTCCTGGCAGGTGCTTTCAACTATCGGACATCTCATTCCTGGCATTCGCGTAAAAAGCGTGGCAGGCGAATCAGTGGACCAAAACGAAAAAAAATACACCCTGGAGCTTACTGTAAAAAGCCTCTACTCTAGCAATCATTTGATGTGAAATGAAATTTACGCATGGTTTTTTTCAGAAACCGGTGGGAGTAAGTAACGCGTCTCAAAATACCCCATTGATGTCATGAGCAGATAGGGTAGGACGTGTGTTATCCTTTCCAATCTGGTAGAGATATTGAGGATGAAAATATTGATAGTAGCATTGCATTGTTCTTGCTAATGCGGTTTATTCTGAGGCTAAACAATATTACTGACAACCAAATGTAGCGTTGATTCAAACGATTATATCCTGAATTACTTATTAATGATGTGAGTCGGATATTATAGGGCAATTATATATTACATATATATATATACAGAATTAAAGAACAACATTACACGTTGGTAGATGTATGAGTATAAAACTGGACATTATATTGTCGTAACCGGTTTCGCTTCTTTAGAGCTTATCAAATGACAAAATGTACATGCTATCAAATGCAATATATAGTGTATTAGTTTACAATTGTTGTTGCATGGTTACAGAAAGAGGTCATCAAAACAAAACAAAGCATTTATTACAGTGAGGCATTTACGCATGTTGGCGTGTGCATTTCGGAGTACCTAAACGCATACGCACTTGACACATTTCCCTCGCTTGTACATGTTGGCGTGTGCGTTTCGGGGTACCTGAACGCATACGCACTTGACACATTTCCCTCGCTTGTACATGCTGGCGTGTGCGTTTCGGAGTACCTAAACGCATACGCACTTGACACATTTCCCTCGCTTGTGCATGCTAGCGTGTGCGTTTCTAAGTAGCTAAAGACATGTGCACTAGACAGTTCCTGTTACAACGAATCAATTGATTTTTGCGCTGATGTAGGGGTGAACGAATACTTAATTAGCAGTTGTAAAATTGCCTTTGTGCATGTCAGAAGAATAACAACTAAGAATAGCAAAGTTGGTCTTGTATTACTCAGTTTTGACCATGTTAAACCTTGTTGTGTACATCTATCAACGATGGTACAGGACGACACAGCTTGATGTCACAATTTTTCTGTTACAAAAACAAGTCAGCATTGACTAGCTTACGCCATAAGAGGCTTCATTCTGCAAGTTGATCTTCTGGCCAGACAAGTAATTGGAATTCCTCACCTTTTATGTAACTCAACCTTACACATAAGAATAAAAAATGAATTTCTTCTCGGCCACCGATCCATAGTATTATCTTATTGACATCTCATCTCCAACACGCCAAGAAAATCAACGTCGATTTTGTGACACATTTCTCAAAGTATAACCGACGAAAATCTTGGGTACCGACTCGTGTCATATTCTCTAAACGTAACATTTCAGAAATGCCATATTCCTACAGCATATTATCATTAACAAAAGACAAAAATTTATATTCGATTTAATGCAAACGATAAAACACTAATTTGCCGGGAGATAATTTCACCGACCATATAATAATGATAATGCTCAGAAGGATAATTTGCGAACGAAGTATAATCCTATGTCACTAATTAGTGAGAATGACACTCTAGTCTAAGATATTCTCTTCAGGGCATCTTTATCTATTTACTATATCCAGTGTTTACTTATTCATCTATGTACTATCTGGGTGGCGTCAACCAAAACCTTATTTCCAGACAAATATGCAGTATACATTAACGATTTGCATGTTTTACATAAATGAAACAATAAATAAATGAACGCTAATCTATGTACGGAAGTCTTGATATAAGCATACTTGAGAACAACGTACATGCAGCCATTTACACCCCCCCCAAAATCGACCAGCTGTTGTTAAGTTGTTTCTTATTTGAAACGATGCTAGTCGGGATTTTGATTTTAACGTCGTGGATGTCTTGATTTCTATGGAGTTTATGCGACTCTTAGAAAGGACTCGAGAAAAACGAACTGAATCAAGTTATCAGATCACAGATTATCATCTTGTGCAGATACTTGCAACGATGCCGTCAGGACCTGTATTACTCGATGCTCGAACGGCTCTCAGCTCGGGGTTTAGCTAAAGTGAAAGATCAAGCTTACTACGTTTGTATCATGCAGAATAGTCCGTATATGGCAAAATGGCTGAAAAAAACAATATCCTGATTGAAAGCATGCAATAAGATATCTACATTTGTAAGAACTATGGGTGTAAGTGGCTTATATAGCTTCATTCTTAGTCTGAATAGTATACATCACAAATTAAATCATCTGGTGGAAGAGTGTTCCTGTTTTCAGCCTGTTTACTCCGTGTTGATGATTATCAGTATGTGTTAAGATGATAGAATTTTTAGTTTGCCTTTTCCCTCAACAATCAGATTTTCAGATTAAAGGCAACATGACATGGGCGATGAAAAAAAAATGCCGGTGTGCTGACAATAAGCTTGTGTGCTGACAATAAGTCAAATGACCCCAGAGGAGCAAGACCGGAGTAAGACTCATGAAATTCGTTGACTACTCAAGAGCAGCTATGGCATGCAATGATGCTATTGTTCTGTTGTAAATTTGAGATTGACCTAAGGGGTCGAACGATGGACATATTTACTCCCCACTCTCAGATCTTCGGTCATATTTTTTACTCGCAGTGCTATATAGGCCAAAGATCGGGAGATATTTCAGTACAGTTCGTCTAACCGAAATGACATGGCATGATTAATGGCGACTGCTGTCTAAGTATAGAATACCCAGGACCGTCAAGAATTGTTTCTGATTATGCAGCCCTAATGTCAATACCAAGTGGTCTATTGAGAATTCACCCATTAAAAGTTTTCCGAATTATCTCATCGGGCTTCCTCGTGTGGCTTCAATAGCAAGGACGATAAAAGAAACCCATGATTAGCAATGTTCAGCCGTCATCCATAAAAGAATTTCCGCGTCAATGATCGAAAGACCTATTTCGTATGACAGCACCAATTCCAAATGTGTATGAAATGGAAATAATAAAAACACAAGACAGTTTCCTTACAAGAAGAGGAACAGTCAGAAGTTTTCACTGGTGTCGTCAAGCCATGATAACCATCATACCAATGATAATGTTCTTTATTTTTGTTATATCTTATTTGTCATCCAGTTTAGATTCGCGTTCTCTGGCCTGGACGAATTGAGGTGTAGCGCAAAACATCAAACATGACCGCTTTAATGACATCAAAGTTACTTCATATCGTTAAAATGCTTTTTTCCTGATTGTTTTTCTATTACTTGCTCCAGCTCTACATAGCGGCTTAGGAAATGATTATAACTGAGGTGAAATAGAATAATTTGGGGCTCTTTTATGAGCTAAGAAAACAAAACAATTCAGTCGCATGCTCGTGGCTGGTAGTGTCAACGCTATAACGGATGACAAGTCAATGATTCCGTTGGATAGTCTTGGATAATACTTTTAGATAATCATGACATTTGTATAGATCTTTCAAGGCTTTTCAACTGAAAGAAAACGATCCATTACTTCGCAGTGTCCTTGCTTCTGCAACCCCAACCGAATATTACCCTATGTAATGTATAGAACCTGTATCCGCAAACAGTTCAAAATATCGATTATTCCATAACCAGTTTATTGCTGATTGTAGTTATGAAATAAACACTGTAAAAGAAGTCCTAATTTTAGTTCAATACATGGTACACTCTTAAAACGCAAATGTTATATTTAACATTAAAAGTGGTGAATACAACACTTTCTAAATGTTTTCCCTCCTCCAACCCTCCAGATGTTAAATCTAACATTTGCGTTTTGAGAGTGTATATGTAGGACGGGGTGTTCTGTTCTCCGAACATGTTTCTTGCAATGGATTCACACTGTCAGCATTTTTGGGTGTATACGTGACGTAACCAATATAGTTGGGTCAAAATGACCCAAAATGTTTGAGTCAAAATGAAATGTGACCCAAATATACCCAGAAAATATGTGGTCAATTTGACACAGTGCTTCTGACAGTACAGAGGGTGGAATACAAGATATACATGCTGAACAGGCAGGCAGTCTCAAGTAAATTGTGGATATGCTGCGCTCATGGATCCAGCGGTTCATTGTACGCTGGTAGCTATAGGTAGATACGTGCGCCCAAAGTTCTAGTTTTTAGAAGTATAGACCATGCCCTCAATACTCAAAGCGTGTATATATTTCAAGAAAAAAAACTCTATATTGTTCATAGATTAAGGCGATTTAACCCTATCAGCCGGGAGGGGGGCAAAATGGCCCCCCTACCAAAATTCTGCGCTATCTCCGGAACGACGAAACATTGTGAGGTGACACTCTTTGACTTCATAGTTTATCATACTGGCGTCGTTTTGAGCCTATTTGCATGACACCGCGAGTAGAGGATCATGGGTAAATGCAGGATGGCGGCTACGACTCAAAAATTCCGTTTTTTAAATGACGTCATCAAAGCGGCCATCTTGGATTTTTTCACATTTTTCGGTAGAGCTTGACCCAAGGGTATAATGTGGTAAGTTTCGGCCCTCTGGCTCAAGGAGTAAGAAAAATAATTAAGGAGGGAGGGGGGGGGGGGGCGAAATGGCTCCTCCTCAGGCCTGGACAGGTCCCAAAAATCCCAGACTAGATAGGGTTAACCTGCTAGGATTACACTTTTGTGCAAAACATGTTGAAGATTAGGTCTGGTCCCTATCTAATATTCGCGTATTGATCCACGCTGTAATTTTATAGTTCAATACATCATTTTCAGCATATATCAATCGATTTAGATCGCTGGGGACAGGTCTATTCGGCACACGCTAACGTAAAGTGAAAATTAATCGTATTCAAAAAGGACAAATCAAGTGACTTTCAATGGAAGCCGAGCGAGATATTGATCATATGTTTGGATCTAAACTGAGTTAGACCAGTCATGAGAGGCTTGCAGACCAAATGAAGCACTGTACAACAGATATTTTGGAGTTTCGTAATAGCACCATATTTTTACCTCCGTCGATCAGACGGAGGTCTAGGAGCGCAACGTGAAATCTCCCGCCAAATAATTGTCATATGGGGAACCCACGACTCATAGTATTTCCAATAGGGATCGTCATGGTTCCCGACGAAATCTTGAATCTTTTCTTTGGACACAAATGAATGCTTACGTCACAAAAGGTGTGTATCCTTTGCAGCGCTTCCACCGGGTCTCTTTATTCGAGGGTACTAAATTCGCGCGTGTACTTATAGCTTCGCGCTGGTACAGATGGCCGGTATGCGACAAACCTGCGCTTTCATAAAAAGTAAATTTTCACGAAAGAAAAACTCGCATTCCAGATAGTATAATTGGAAACTTCCTCGAGAATCTCTGAATCGGCAAAAAGATAAAGGACGAGTGTCATTCACCAGGATGCGAGTCGGAAGTGAGAAGTCAAATTCAAAGTCAGAGGTCAAAAACGTAAAACTCCGAAGAACTCTCTCGGCTTTTTCTTTTCTTTTTTTTTTAGTTGGGGGGTGAGGGTTGGGGAGATAGCGACTGAAAAAATATATCTTCCCATGCTTCAATCGTTATCTGTGAATCCGATCAACAACCTAGCCGGATAATCTGTCAAAAATTATCCGTCGTCTGGGTAAGGTTGAAGGGTCATCGGAAGCTCGAACTGTGATACAGGCAAAAACTGTTGTTGTTGTAGTCTGGAAAAATAACTCTGCCTCACGAGGCGCTCTCTCGGCTTTTTCTTTTCCTTTTGTTTGAAGATGGGGGGGGGGGAGATAGCGACTGGAAATATATATCTTCCCATGATACTTCAATCGTGCGCTCATGAATTCCACGGAAAAGCGGACATTGCTAAACAGCCCTTTTTCGCATAAAATTCACTCCACATTCTGTCGTAGACCCTATATTAGCATGCTGTTTGTTCTATTCGCTTCCTATGATCCCCGGGAACAAGCCAATAATAGAGAAGATGTGTTTTAATAACGAAATATTTTTCCCGCAATTTTTTAACATGAAGAACTCGGGAAATTCTAAATTGTCAAAGAAGAAAAATTGCACTTTACTGAAAACTATACTATTTTGAAACATCTGCAGAAAAGATATGCATGTGGCGGGAGCTGTATACCTTAGTAAAAATAAGAGGTCAGAGTTTTAATTTTCTAAGTAGAAGAGATAAATTCACTCTAGGAATATTTTTTTGAAGAAAACGTGTAATTAATAAAGCACTTTTACCGATAAGATTTAAAAAGCGCACTCGTGATTCCATCACGATTTTTTGTCGATTCCGTCACGGACTAGATTTAACCCCTGGGATGATCAGTCGCGTTTTTCTCACGATGAAAAAAATCTTATCATCAAAAAGAGCAGCAAAAAAATAGACAAGCAACACTAGTCAAGAGTCATGTCCGTTTCAGGTGATTCCGTCACGAACATTTCGAAGCATGATTTACTGAAAATGCTGGATCATCTGTAGATTTTGCATGGATCCGTAAACAGATGTCATATAGAATAGCAAACTAAACTTGAAACTACATGGGTATGACCACGGAACTTCCGAGTACATGACTTTGAATAAAGAAAAAGTCTTCCCAACGGTGATTCCGTCACGGTGGAATTCATGATCTGTGAATCCGATCAACAACCTAGCCGGACAATCTGTCAAAAATTATCCGTCGTCTGGGTAAGGTTGAAGGGTAATCGGAAGCTCGGACTGTGATACAGGCAAAAACTGTTGTTGTTGTAGTCTAGAAAAATAACTGGCATGCACTCTATGGAGAAGGGCCTCGTGAGGCACAAAGTGCAATTTTTTGTTGTTGTTTATCTGCAAATCCGCTCAACTCGATGGGTATCTTTCACTTGTTCTCACAGTTGCCTGGCCTGTGTGATATTGGGTGGTCGAAGTCTACGTATAGTTTTTTTCAATACATTATGGAAATTAATATAAACATATATTTTTTTAAATAGATTTTTTTATAAATGTATTTCTCTTTCATCTTTGGCTCAATTAAAGTCATTCTCTAAAATGTGAAGCCGAGTTAATACAGTTTTTAATTATCTACCAAACCCTGTCCTCTATGACATAGAATAAAAGAGAAGTTGGGAATAGAACCGCTCAACACAGTCATTTCTAAACATCAAGTTGTACATAAGTATTTTTACTTACTCTGTACAAGCTGAGGGCATTTTTGTGGCTTTTGAAAATTTTGAGATTTTTGCGAGTCTGTCCATATTTAACTAAGCGACGTCCAAGCGAGCTAATGTACGCGCGTTATATTCATATCAAGTATGGTGCGGCTTGTGTTCAATGAGGCTTGGAATGTTTATACAATTAATTTTCTTCTCACTGTTACACAATAAATATTTGCTGCGTGGAATCCAGTCATTTGTTCCATAGGGGCAATATTCTCATCAGCCATCACCATTCAATGTGAATGTGATACATGTACAAGTCCATGGTCATTGATACAGTAAGGTGAAGGCGAAGGTGACCTGTAACACCAGTATACAAAATTATACCGAGCGCATTGAATCCTCATCATATGATGTTGAGACAGATCAGAACGAAGTGTCGGTAAAATCAGGTGTGTTTTGAAGAGCATTCTCTCATCAATGATGATGCTATACTGTACACATACAAAATATGAAGTGTTGCTGTGTTGGGCCTATAGCACAAAATCACAAGCAAGTTGGTACAACTAGGCACACAGGGTCTCATTTCTGTCGCTAACGTGTTGATTTGGGTGAGGGGATCCTCTCATGGGGAGGTGTGGGTGGGATGGGGCCTAATGTCTCAAGCACTTTTCCAGGTTTTCCATCAATATACTCTATTCCATACCCCAATATTTCAAGCACGTCAAATCAAACAAAAATTATTTGCTGGGAATGTGACTTTCACATCCCTGTCTGGACATCCTAGTGAGGAACCCTCAATCCCAGATTAATTACCATTGATGAAGCTAACGTCCAACAAATGCAAAATTGAGCTTGGCATCCGGCCGTATGTTATTCAGTGATGTATTACGCTACGGACCCTGTTGCCTCGACGGAGGTATTTGCGCTCATCCAGCGCTTGTTCAAACATGGACCCTTCAGTTAATTGCCCCAAGGGTTCCTCACTACAAGCAGGACATGTGGTTATATCGTGGGTTTGCAGTGCACATTAATCAATAAAGGAACTTTTGGCTACTCTACTGTTACATTGGTTAAACATCACGTCTAACTGCCATCAATTTGATTGTAAATGAACTGTTTCTAGCCTGTATTCCATATGTGTTCACAGGATTTATAGTGGCAACAAACTAATATCCTGGATGGTCAGGCACGGATTTTCTAATTTCTGGAGGATAAAGAACCCACGATTTTTATTGATGGCAAATGCCAGTTGCGCTGGTTATTAATGGAGAAGGGTTATCTCATAATGAACCACGTATGCTTCCTAAAACATCACCAATGAAGTTATCGCCATCTGCTATACATCGAAAACGACATCTCGACGATCTAGATGTGTCTTTTCGCTGTATAATTTGTATTGTTATCTTCAAAGTTTTCTACCCATTTAATCCGTGTCCCATTAATGGACTTGTATTGTTGTGACATATGAATTAAACAAGGGCAATACAATCTCATTTGTTAGTGTCAGTTGGATAAAATTACACATACATATAAATGAGATGCACTGTACAGTATGTGCGTGCTCAATGTTGTAAAGGTTATCAGGATTCCACATGGACGGACAATTCATGAACAGTCGATTAGAAACGATCTGCAGTACTGACCATTCCTGTGAATATGGCTACAATAAAAGTATTATCAACTTATGTTATGCCTCATAATCTATTCATTGAAATTGTGCTTTCGCTCTTTATGTAATGCCGCCGAACGACGATTGCGATTGAACGAAAGTCCGGCACCTTGGAGGCTCAAGCGACGTTAACAGTCATTCTGCTGATGCCATGTGAAGTCACTATACTGAGAGGTGAAAATCGTAAAATTCGTTCAGGTCATCAATACGTCACCTAACTCAAAAGGTATGAAAAGAAAATGTTCGCCCTCTTTCGTCACCGTCACAGCGAGAAGGAACTGAATCGAGGAACATATCCCCGAACTTCGTCGGTTCTCATGCAAAGCTCATTCTGTAAATAGTTTCGAAATTCTACGCGGAATTGGGGAAACAAAAATAGCGGCCAGTCGGTGTTATCAGAAGTTCAGATTTTTATTTTTCTCTCCAATTTCTCTTGCATACATATTTTGTCTGAATTGGACTAACCATTTTCTTTCCTTTTATAGGACTATAGTTATTCTCTACAAAGGGATAACAAGCTATTTGGGGGCTGGATAGGATGGATCTGCCCGATTCCAGTCACAGCCAAATTTGATCAACCCAGACATGTTTAATTAATACCCTAGGATTCCCGCACACATTTTTCCTAGCGCCAACAAGACAAATGCCAGGCTAACTGCAGATTCCATACAGACAACCGAGGATATATATTGACTACTTGAGTTTTGGCATGAATGAGAGTGGATAAAGTGACATTTCATCGCGAGCCAGAGGGAAATCTTGGTACAGGAAATGAGAATTGCCAAGATGCTATACATTTTCCTACTGACGTTTGACCAAATGGGAGAACCCAGCATATCTGACCTTTACAGGCGTTAAACAATCAGCTTGAACTATTCGATCGCGAAGGTTATATCTGCGTTGAAGAGAATGATGCGAGATTGATGACGTTCTTTCATACAGCCTCACTCAGCCCCTGCCCCACGCTATATCATTTTATGGAACCCGCCTTGTTGAGCTGTGAGCGGTATAATGGGAAACAATTTCATTCGTGCCACAGCTTCACCCGGCCTTATTATTTGCTAAGGTGGAAAGAATCTATCAAAGATCGTTGCTCGAGTGCTTGTCTGCTAGTTTAATTTCTCTGACTGATAACTGCCACCTGACCAGTTCATCACAAGAAAGCATTCGTTAAGTTGTAAACAACTCATGTCATTTAGATGTATTCAGAAGATCGCAATTCCCCTGGATGAATGAACATTTCGTCTCTGTGTGGACGTTACGATAGTAGTGTTATAAGCGTATATACAGCCACAGTTTGACGAGTGCGCAGGTGTTTCTGCGCAGATTTGAAAAATGTGGCGGTATTGTGGCGGTGTGCGCATGCGGGCCTCCCACCCCGAAAAAAAAGTTCCGGCAAAAAAAAAAAAAAAAATGTATTCATGCGCGGTGATGCGGTTTGGCCGTGGTTTTGGCGGTGATTCGGTCTCGGAAAAAAGCTTCCGCGGAGAAAAAATAGTCCCTAGATAAAATGGTCCGATGGGGTCGAGTGAGGTATCAAAGTGAAGCTTAGGTGAGGGGGCATCTAATGGGCTGGGTGTGGGATTGAAATATCGGCATTGTGCGCATGCGCGGTGGCCGAAGGGTATGAAAATAGCCTTTTTGGAACTAGGGGAGCCCCTAGTGTACCGATGGGGTCGAGTGAGGTATCAAAGTGAAGCTTATGTGAAGGGGCATCTAATGGGCTGGGTGAGGGGTTGACATATCGGCCTTCTGCGCATGCGCGGTGGCCGAAGGGTATGAAAATAGCCTTTTTGGAGCTAGGGCAGCCCCTAGTGGACCGATGGGGTCGAGTGAGGTATCAATGTGAAGCATTCATGAAGGGGCATCTAATGGGTTGTGTGTGGGGTTGACATATCGGCCTTCTGCGCATGCGCGGTGGCCGAAGGGTATGAAAATAGCCTTTTTGGAGCTAGGGCAGCCCCTAGTGGACCGATGGGGTCGAGTGAGGTATCAATGTGAAGCATTCATGAAGGAGCATCTAATGGACTGGGTGTGGGGTTGACATAGCGGCCTTCTGCGCATGCGCGGTGGCCGAAGGGTATGAAAATAGCTTTTTGGAGCTAGGGGAGCCCATAGTGGACCGATGGGGTCGAGTGAGGTATCAATGTGAAGCATTCATGAAGGGGCATCTAATGGGTTGGGTGTGGGGTTGAAATATCGGCCTTCTGCGCATGCGCGGTGGCCGAAGGGTATGAAAATAGCCTTTTTGGAGCTAGGGGAGCCCCTAGTGGACCGATGGGGTCGAGTGAGGCATCAATGTGAAGCATTCATGAAGGGGCATCTAATGGACTGGGTGTGGGGTTGAAATAGCGGCCATCTGCGCATGCGCGGTGGCCGAAGGGTATGAAAATAGCCGTGTTGGAGCTAGGGGAGCCACTAATGGGCCGATGGGGTCGAGTGAGGTATCAATGTGAAGCCTAGGTGAAGGGGTATTTTATGGCTGGGTGGGTGCATGTAAAATTTTTCCTGAAAAAAAAAAAAAACGGAACACGGACTTTATCGAAAAACCTGGGAAAATGCCTATATGGGGTATGAGGGGTATATAGGTCGCCGGGCTTAACGGGGCTTGTCTATCAATAGAGTTATCTCCCCCTAGTTCCAGGGTGGGTGTATGTAAAAATTTTCCTGAATAAATACGGAATACGGACTTTATCCTAAATTACGGGAAAATGCCTATATGGGGTATGGGAGGTATAGGACCATCCTGGGAAACGTACTTCTATACATTTGCGGTAGGGTTGTGGGGGTCTCGTTTTACTCGTCTCGTCATTTAGAACATGATAGGAAGTGTCCCCGTGCGAATCGGTGAAATTTTTGAAAAAAGTCACCGAACCCCATATAGTCCCATACTGAGGGTATAGGATCAATGTTTGTCCCCCTGGGAAACGTACTTCTATACATTTGCGGTAGGGTTGTGGGGTCTCGTTTTACTCGTCTCGTCATTTAGAACATGATAGGAAGTGTTCCCGTGCGAATCGGTGAAATTTTTGAAAAAAGTCACCGAACCCCATATAGTCCCATACTGAGGGTATAGGATCAATGTTTGCCCCCCTGGGAAACGTACTTCTATACATTTGCGGTAGGGTTGTGGGGTCTCGTTTTACTCGTCTCGTCATTTAGAACATGATAGGAAGTGTCCCCGTGCGAATCGGTGAAATTTTTGAAAAAAGTCACCGAGCCCCATATAGTCCCATACTGGGGTATAGGTTCAATGTTTATCCCCCTGGGAAACGTACTTCTATACATTTGCGGTAGGGTTGTGGGGTCTCGTTTTACTCGTCTCGTCATTTAGAACACGATAGGAAGTGTTGCGGAGCGAATCGGTGAAATTTTTGAAAAAAGTCACCGAGGCCTGGGTAGGCCCATAGGCCTATACTGCATGGCTATGGGTGTATAGGCCCATACGGGGTGGACATGTTGGAGTCTAGGTGAGTCCCTAATGGTCCAATGGGGTCGAGTGAGGTCTTATTTTGAAGCTCTCGTGGAGGAGCACTTGACTACACTAATGGTTCGTCCGTGTTCAATAGTCTGCGCATGCGCAGTCTGGTCGTAGTAGCGAAAGGGGGCATTTTGGGTGCTATGTAGGGGTGTGTTTGGGTTAGAGATGAGCTAATCACGGTTCGAATGGGTCGTGTGAGGTGTCAAAGTGAAGCTTGTGTGGGGTAAAGTCAGAATGGTGTGTTTTTGAATGCAAGTCGCGCCAATCTGCGCATGCGCAGTTGGTTGTATTAAGTAAAGTGGCCCTTTTCGGGCAGTACATGAAGGTATTTGGAATCGAGATGGGCTATTCACGGTTCGAAAGCGTCCTGGAAGGTGTCATCTTGTAGTTCTCGGGGTGTACATTCCGATTTGAGGGATGTTCGCGTCATCTGTGACGTCATCGGTGGCGTCATCGGTACGAGTAGTAGCGAAAGTGGACATTTTCGGGCAGTACATGAAGGTATTTGGGGTCGAGATGGGCTATTCACGGTTCGAATGCGTCCTGGAAGGTGTCATCTTGTAGTTCTCGGCGTGTACATTCCGATTTGAGGGATGTCCGCGTCATCTGTGACGTCATTGATGACGTCATCGGTACGAGTAGTAGCGAAAGTGGACATTTTGTGGGTGCGTGGGGGTGAGTTTGGTGTAGATAGGGACTATCCTTAGTCCGAATGCGTCGTGTGAGGTGTCATTTTGTAGCTCTCGAGGTGTACATTCCGAGTTGAGGCATGTCCGAAGCATCTGTGACGTCATTGTTGATGTCATCAGTAGGAGTAGTAGCGAAAGTGGACATTTTGAGGCAGTGAAGGAAGGTATTCGGAGTAGAGAGGAACCATTCTTGGTCCGAATGCGTCCTGAGAGGTGTCATGTTGTAGCTCTCGGGGTGTACATTCCGCGTTGAGGGATATCCACAGCATCTGAGACGTCATTGGTGACGTCATCAGTACGAGTAGTAGCGAAAGTGAGCATTTTGGGGCAGTGAAGGATGGTATTTGGTGTAGAGATGGTCCATCCGCGGTGCGAATGCGTCGTGTGAGATGTCATCTTGTAGCAACGCCCACCAACGCCATTCTTAATGCATCAACGCCCAGATGAAATAGCCCAGAAGCTCTGATATTCCATGGAATTGTCACTAATTCTTCGAAATGCAGTGACGCCAGTCGACGCCCGTCGTTACACCTTAACACCATGATATAGACCGGACAGAGAACAGCAACAGCAACAACAACAATGATCACACATAAGAGAACAACAACAACAAGAAGTTTTTTTTCATATAGTTTATTCTCCCCAATGTTACATCATACCCACGTTGGGGGAGCCGCGTTGGGTATATTTACAATTCAACAATATTCTTGTCCAATCAGAGGCCACCATTTGCATCTGTCATATTCGTTCCTGTCCGTTAGATGCATTCTCGGCTACTCTTGTCAATCAGAAGTCGCCATTTCAGAAAGTTCTATCTTCGGCCATGTTCGCTCTGAACCGTTTGTTCTAATCGTCATCGGACAGGCCAGGATACCGTTGAGGAAACATATCTTCAGATAGTTGTTTGCGCATTCTGAGTATCTATCAGTGCATGGGTGAATACTTTCATCCGATGGGGGTGGTGGGTCAGTTTAACCACGAAGAACGTAACATTGGTCACCCTCTCCACTATCCACTTGGTGTTGGTATGCTGTTCATAGCCCCATTCTAAGGGATCCACAGTGTCCAGTTGGGTCAGCATCGTCTCTAGCGACGCCCGATTGGTGATTGTGAAAGGATGGTCGTACACTGGGTTGATGGCACTGGAATAGAAATAGCACAATTCACGCGTCATCTTATGGCATAAGATGTACTCAAATGCTACATTTAATGTGAAGGATGTAGGTTGGTCATTGAAGATGGCTTCCACGTAGCTGCGTAGACGGGCGAGGTCGGTCAGTCGGAAATTGTACAAGTCCAATATAGGGTGATGACGGTGGAAGCAGTGTCGGATCATGGACCAATGGCGTCGATACATCTCACTCACTGGATGATCTTCGGGTAAGAGATCGCTGGGAACATCCACCGCATCTTCCAGAAAATGTTCGTTGTTGTCAGATGTATTACTGGAAACAGTGATGCTAGGGACCGGCTGGATATCTAGGCTCTTCTGAGCTGTGGGTATAGGCGGGTTCTCCGTGATCGCATCATCAGTGGCATTCTCCTCCCCGGGTTCATCTTCAGTGGATCTGTCCCTCCTGGGTACCTCTTTAGTGGAAAGTTGTCCCTCATGCCGTGGTGATGCGCCATGAATCAAACGCTCATGCCGTTTTAACTGACTGGGTCATTTGAAGAGTTGACCACATTCTTCGCATCGACGCTTGAATGGCCCATGAATTGAACGTTCATGGCGCTGTAAATGATCTGGGCGATGAAACGACAGTGTAGGCCTACATATCGTACAGCTATACCGGGCGGTTCCATCGTGCTTGGTAGCCTCATGGCGGTGCAAGTCGTGCCTGCGAGTGAATGATTTCGAGCACGTAGTACAAGTGAACATCTTGGTGGTTGACAGAGTGTCTGATGAAACGGCCAGGCCGTTTCCTTTTTATAGCAAGCTATCTGTTGATCTATTTTTAGCACAATCAGTTCTAAACTAGGGGAAAATCCCTATCACCTTTAGCCAAAAGGGCTAATATCGGTCCCCGGGCTTATTGGCATCTGCCTATCAAGTCAATGGGGTGATGTGAACAACAACAACAAGTTCAGCAATGTTCATACAGTTTATTATCCCCAATGTTACATCATACCCAGGCTGGGGGAGCCGCCCTGGGTATGTTTAGTATGTTCGCATTCGAAATATCAAACACCGTGTTTTATTATTCAACGCATCGTCACATCAGGCACAAGTGTTTAACGAGCTCAAGTCAACGATCAACATGTAGACATAGAGAGTATGTACGGCATGTTGTGGTATTCATCAGTGCATGGGTGACGCATTCACCCGATGGGTTGATTGGTCGTCTTGGTCACGAAAAACGTAACATTGGTCACCCTCTTTACCACCCATTGTGTGTTGGGTCGTTGTTGTTGGGCCCATTGACCCCGGCACGCAAAGGTTTCCACCGCGGAAAGGGTATGGAAATAGACGTTTTGGGATCTAGGGAGTCCCTAATGGTCCAGTGGAGTTGTATGAGGTATCCATGTGAAGCATTCGTGAAGGGGCATCGGACTGGACTAGTGGCTCGGCCGTTGTCACCATTCTGCGCATGCGCAGACAGGGAATTCTATATATATTTCATCCAAGTATAGCGGAAAGCGGTTGTCATGAATAACAACAAGTTCAGCAAGGTTTATACAGTTTATTATCCCCAATGTTACATCATACCCAGGCTGGGGGAACCGCCTTGGGTATGTTTAGTATGTTCACAGCAAAACAAATTGAAATATCAAACACCATGTTTTATTATTTAACGCACCGTCACATTATGTACAAGTGTTTACTGAGCTCAAGTCAACGATCAGCATGTAGACATAGAGACTATGTGCGGCATCTTATGGTATTCATCAGGGCGCGGGTGACGCATTCAACCGATGGCGGTGGTCAGTCAGCTTGGTAAGGAAGAACGTGGCATTGGTGACCTTCTCTACGACCCATTGTATGTTGGGGCGTTGACGATGTGCCCATCTCAAGGGTTCCACGGTGTCCAGTATCTCCAGCATCGTCTCTAGTGACCCCCGGTTAATGATGGTGAGCGGTTGGTCAAACACATGGCTGTTATTACTGGCATAATAATACCGTAACTGGTCCGTCCTTTTGTGACGTAAGATGTACCCGAAAGCAACATTCAATTTGAAGGCCGTAGTTTGATCTTTGAAGATGGCTTCCACGTAGCTGCGTAGACGGGTGAGGTGGGTCAGTGGGAAATTGTAGATATCTGGAATGGGGCGATCACGGTGGAAAATGTGCCGCATCATGGGCCATTGATCGATGTCATTCACTGGATGGGCGTTCTGTAACAGATCGCTGGGAATATCCACTGCATCTTCCAGAGAATGTCCGATGTCGTCAGGCGTATGACTGGCAACAGCAATGCTAGGGACTGGCTGGATATCTAGGCTCTTCTGAACTGTGGGTATAGGCGGACTCTCCGTGATCGCATCACCAATGGCGTTCGTCTCCCCGGGCTTATCTTCACTGGGTCTCACCTTCCGCGGCTCCTCTTCAGTAGGAAGTTGTCGCCCAAACCGTAGAAACGGACCATGAATCAAACGCTGATGCCGTCTTAACTGACTGCGTCGTTTGAAGAGTTGACCACATTCATTACATTGTTCCTTCGCGCCCTCGTGGAGTGGGCGTTCGTGGCGCAGTAAAGCATCTTCCCGATTAAATAACCGTGCGCAGGTTATACAAGTATATAGTGTACCGTTGTGGGTGGAGGCCTCGTGGCGTCGCAAATCTTCTGGGCGAGTAAACTGCTTCTGGCAAGTTGTGCAAGTGAACATCTTGGTGGTTGACAGTGTCTGATGAAACGGCCAGGCCGCTTCCCTTTTATAGCACGCTAGCTGGTAATCTATTTTTAGCACACTCTACCCCAAGTCGAGGATCGCGACTGGTGTACTGGTGTACGACTGAGCGGCATTGCGCGCGCGTGCATGAAGACCCTCATGCATACCTCAATGCAGGCGCAGACGCGAAGTGCCCGGATGTAAAAATGACGTCACTTCCGGTTTGGATGAATGGAGCGTGACGTTTGGACATGTCCAGACTTGTCTGACCGCCATTGTTGGAAAATGGCGGATAATGGAGGAAGGTGGCCGCCATTGTGGGGAAATGGCGGCTAATGGCGGCTAATGCCGGAAGGTGACCGCCATTGTGGAAAAACTCCACAGACAGGTCAGAACATGCATTTCTATGATGTTCACGCATAATAAAAGAATTGATCTGTAATCTGTCTTGTTGTTGTTGCTCTCTATTTTGGACTAACCCATCAGAATAGTACGTATCACGGACTACACCCGACGTCTAGGCGCGCATGTGTAACATGGTCTATAAAACACGACTCTCGGGATCACACACCTTCATTTCTACGGTTGCAGAGCCATGACGGAGATCCAGCCCTGTGCGACTCGCATTTTACAGCATGCCACCGCGGTGAATTCATTCACGGGTTACCGAGCAGTGGTCCGGTCCATGTTTGCAGATGGCGACGACAACGAGGGACGACGCCAGGTCCTGAACGAGTTCACAGAAGCGGTCCTTCACAGAGTGCACTCGATGGAGAGGCGTGCCATCACTCATCACTACTGGACTATGGCAGCCATCCTTGATGCTCGCGCTATGGACCAGGAGCGCCGGGTTGTGTTTCTTGGATCGGAGCTCTTGGAGCTCAAAGCCTGTGGAGCTCAGAGCTCGGAAGTGACATTTGCATATGACCTCTGTGAGGTCATTTCCGCTTCCGTTCACGTGACCGGAACTGACCTTTGACCCCGGCGCG